>VBSM01002223.1:18447475-18524568 GCA_008086735.1 Cheirogaleus medius | reverse complement strand
GGATGGGTATATACATACATAATGAGTGAGATGTGCACCATCTGGGGGATGGTCTCTGACATGGAAAAAGGTTGGAAGTTGTTGCAGTTGACTTTACAGTAAGAAAAAATGGACAGATGGGAAAACAATGACTTTTCTTGGGCCCAAGAGGTTTCAGGACAAATTGCCACCCAGAAATCTGAAGAGACAGGTGAAACTAGAGAGTCACAGTTGAGACCTGCTCCCTGGAGAAGCTGCTGGAGCTATTATCTGATAGGAACACTTACATGGTAATTTTGACAAATTACTGAAGGCTGATTGTGAACTTGCTTCAGAAATGCCTGGTAGCTCATTCTTAGGAGGGTCCTCACGCCTTTATGGACATTACCCTCAGGAACCTCACTGGGTTTCATAGTGAAGAGCTAAGGAAGACTCCCTCTGAGCTCTGGAAGGAAGAGAGAAAGAGTAAACCTTGTGGAATATATCCAGAGCATTCTCCATGTGAAAGACTTATTTTCAATGGAAAAAGGGCTTTATCAATCTTTTCCCAGAACTGTGGAAAAGGACATTCTTCTCAATCCATACACCCCTAGCCTGCCTCTCTCTGTCTCACCTAAGGGGTGGCAGGGAGAATGAAAGCTTATGCGAGACAAAACACCTGTGAAAGTCACAAGCCAGGGACACGGGCTCACTAAAAGACTGAGATTTAATTGCAAGATTATACAATACTCCCCCTTGCCCACACCTTCCTTACCACCACAGTGGCTTACAGATAACAACACACAGACTCTATCTGAAGATTACATAAGGAGGCTCAGATTTAATAGGGAAGACAGAAATAAGGACACCAGAGAAATATGAAGCTCTCTGGTACCTGCAGCCACAAAAAGCCCTTAAACACATATACATATATTTGAAAATACACGTGTGTGTGTGTGTGTGATCTATGAAAGAAAATAAAAATGCTAAGTTAGACTTTACTAAAATTAAAGACTTCTGCAAAAGACACTGTTAATTAGGAAATGAAAAGACAAGCTTCACACTGGCAGAAAACATTTGCAAAACACATATCAGATAAAGCATGTCTATCGAAAATACACAAAGGACGCTTAAAACTCAATAAGAAAACAATCTAATTTTAAAAATGGGCAAAAGATGTGAACAAGCACCTCATGGAAGAAGATATACAGATGGCAAATCTGAGTATGAAAAGTTTCTCAACATTAATTAGGAAATTGAAAATTAAAATAACGCTATATGTCTATTAGAATGTCTAAAATTAAATATATATACACACATACATGTATACATATATACACATGCATGTATCTCTCATATATGTATCTCCAATATCAACTGGTGGTGAGGATGCAGGAAAGTGAGAATCGTATTTGCTGGTGGTTATACAAATGCTGCAGGCACCCTGGATAACTATCTGGTTCTTAAAAAGTTAAACAACTTTACAGTAAGATTTAGCAAGTGAAATTTGATAACTTTGCCCCATACAACATGCTGCACACAAGTGTTTATAGAATATCTATTCACAATTGCCAAAAACTGGGAACCACAAAATGTGGTACAAATAAAAATACTCAATGATAAAAAGAAATATTGCCACATAAAATAACGTGGCATAACGGCATGACATAAAATCTCAAAGGCATACTGGTAAGTGAACAAAGTCAGTTTCAAAATGTTACCTATTTTATAATTCCATGTTTATGACATGCTCACAATGAGAAAACTATAGCAATGGAGAGCATATCCGTGGTTACCCAAGGTTAAGGCTTGGGAAGGGGAGGCTATAACAGCACACCACTAGAGGGTTTTTTTTTGTTATGGTGGTGGTTACACGAATCCAAACAAGTGTTCAAAATCACTAGACTGCATATCAAAATAAGTCCATTTTACTATTAAACTCAAATAAAGCACTAAACACCATTAAACATATACAATGCTTAATAAGTCAAGCAAAAAGCCTTAAACTGAGAGTAAAATAACAATTGTGAAGAAATGCATCACGATGGTACAAGTTTTCTGCAGTGCAATCTCATGTTTGGAAGAAAGGGGTGTGGACATACAGAAAGGGGGTGTGAGAGGGGACATACAGAAGTGAGCAGGCCTTGCATCAGGGCAGGGAATCATCGGAAGCCCTGGCGTGAAAAAGTAATAAGAGGAAGGCAAGAAATGGGAAAACGCCAGGAGAACCGGTTTAGGAGGCAAAATGACAAGTTCGGAGGAGGCTAGACTCCCAGGCTCCGCACAGCAGGGCGGGGAAACTGAAGCCGCGCAGCCTGGGTGGGAGAAAGTTTGGATGCTTCGGAAAGAAGGGGGAGCCAGCCAGGAGGAAGGAGTGAGATGGGCGGCTGCAGAGCGCGCGGCAGGCAGAAGGAAGAGGCGGGCTAGCTAAGCAGCGATTCCCGCAGTCCCGACTGCGAGCGCAGGAGCCGGCACCAGAGAGGCGAGCGCGAAGGCGTGAGAGCGCGGGCGCGGGCGCGGGGGCGCCGTGCGTGCTCCCGGAGCGCTCGGGGGCGGCTCGGTTCGTGGCCGCGAGCACCCGCACTCTGAGGTCGGCGCCGGCGGGGCGGGGGCGGGACGCGGCGCGCGCACGTTCGCGCGGGGCGGGGGCGGGGCGCGGCCGCGGCCGGTGACGTCAGCGGAGGGCGCGCGCCGGGCGGCTGCGGGCGGAGCCGGGAGGCGGGCGCTGCGCGCGGCCGCGGGCGGAGCGGTGGGGCGCGAGGGGCGGAGCGGAGCGCGGGAGGAGGCGGGGGAGGCCCCCGGACCGCGAGCGGCAGCTGGGGAGGGGGCCGCGGAGCCCGAGCGTGAGCAAAACAGCTGATCTGGTTTTCCTTTAAAGCGAGAGAAAATGGAAGTCGGGTAGCAGCGACTGCGGCGCTGCGGGCTGGCCGAGCGGAGCGGCGCGGCGCGGCAGGTGAGACGGCGCTGGCCGCGGTGCTGCCGGCGGGCGGCGGGCCGGGCCCACGGACGAGGCAGGTGCGCTGTCCCGGCGCGGGCGCCGGCGCCGGGTCTTTCCTGGGCTCAGTGGCGAGGCAGGTGGACGCCGAGGCCCGGCGGGCGCGGGGGTGCAGGGGGCGCGGGCCCCGCTCTGGGCTCGCCCGCACGTCTGCATTGCGGGCTCCGCTCCGGACCCCGCGGGCGCCGCGGCCACCAGCTTTGACCCGGCGCTCGTCTCCCGGGCTGGGCGCGGCGCTCCTGCTGGGTCGGGGCTGCTGTCTCTTCTTGGCCCTTTAGTTGTCCGCACTGGAACGTGATGACAGGCGTGGGGGGACCGGCCCCTCGGTCAGTGTGGGCGCGTCGGGGGGTCCTGGCGCTGGCAGACGCCCTGGCAGGGCCCGGCACCGAGTGGCACGCGAGGCCGCTAGCCCGGCACTGGAGCAGTGGCTGCGTGGACCACCGCGGCCCCGCGCGCCGCTCGCACGCTCGCTCGCTCACTCGCTCTACTGAGTCCAGCTGGACAGCAGGCGAATCATTAATGCAATTTGGCTATGAACCCCGGAGGCCTTCCCTGGTATCTCCTCACTGGAGGGGAAAAAATTGCATCTGCTATGCTTTAAGTGCTCCTTTAAATTTGGGAGATGTCAGTGATGTCATCATTAACTAAAACTTTCCTTCATTGGACACAACCGCTCAAGTGTACCCTCCTCCCGCCCGGTGCAGCTATTGCAGCTCTGTGAGAATCTTTGCAATGAAATGGATTTGCCTGTGCTGTCTAAACTCAGCAACCTCACACCAGTGAAAACGGTTTTTATTTTTGTCCTTGGCTTGAGAATTAATAGATTTAAGAGTAGCTGAAGGGAAACTTGTTAGATCCCAGTGGATCAGGAAATTGTTATCCACAGCATGAGGATCCAGAGGAAAGTCATGTATGACAGGCACATGCTTATCATCTTGCCTTATCTTTGTAAATGAAAGTGAGTTGTAAGAGGAACAATTTTTTTTTAAAAAATTCTATTTTATAAGACAGATGAGGTGTCCAGGCAAAGGTGGACAGTGGGGCCTAAATCTTTACAGGCTTGCTTGCTTCAGGAAAATGTGCAGATCTTCCACTTCTCCCCATTACTCCCTCCAGGGTGTGCCTGGGAGAGGCCAGCCCTGGAGAAGGCCTAGGGTCCTCCCAGAAGCTGTGTGTCCCACCAGCCTCCAAGGCCTCTTCAACACTCAAAGAGAGTCCAAGAGTGCAGAGGTAGCTCTGTACAGCACACCAAGTTCTAGGGAAAATTCCTCCCTAAATGGGAGCAACATGCCATCATTGTATTGTGTGTCTGAGTGTGCCATTAGTATCAACTCTTATGGGGACAAAAGTCATCAAGTTCCCAACACAATCTGAAGTCTGTGATATTGAAGGAATGACCAATAACAGACAAAAGTATTGACATTTTTGTATTTAATAATTAATGACAACTCCTAATTGGTTCTGATAAGAGTGCTTTAAATTATTAGTGTGATCATATTGGGTCTGTAAGGAATTTAATACCATATGCCACACAAAAGTTTGAAACTGACTAGGAATGTGAATCTTTAGAACCCTGGATTGGTGTGAAAAAATGGGAAAACGGTAGTTTACTTTAGGCCCTTGGTGTTCAGGGTGATAATGGGTGGAAATCATTGTTTTATGAAGTTTTGCCAGGTCTCACCTGGGTCTCACCTGGGCCTTGATCATAGATGGAAGGTGTCCCCTTAGGAAGTAACTTCTTAGGTCCCCAGCCCTGGCGGGGGATGGGAGGCAATTTGCTCTGATCAACCAGTGTACAGGTCTTGACCTCTGACCTCTTGATGGTGCCACATTTATTCCCAAAGATATGCCTAAATGAGATGGGAAGCCTTATAGAGAAAGTGGCTCCAAATGTGCCGCTTTTTGATGACTTTGCTACTGCTACATATAGTTGGTTTAGAATTTGAGCTCTTAAGTTGTGGCTGAGATTCTTCTACATTTGAAGTATCCTCAATAGTAGGAAGATTGGGTTTTAAGGCTCTGGATTTTGAGCTCTTTAAAAATTGAGTCTATGAAACCACTGTGGCCCATGTCTACATTTTTTTTTTTTTTTGCACCTGTAGACCTGTGAAGATACTTACCATAATGTTTTTGGTTGAACTCATTATAGCACTTGTGAAAATACAAATGCCAAGTGTTTCCACTAAATCTTTAGGTATTAGCCACTTATTTCCTAAACATTTAAAGACAATCACTTTAAACCTCTTCATCCCCTTTTATGCTTAGAGTGTCATGTCTTCTGTTTCTAAGAAGGCAAAATTGCCTTGGCTTTTCTTTTTGTTACCTCTGGATCTTAAGGTCATTTATTCATGTCTCTGGCCCACAGAATAAGGGCTGAGTCAGCTCCGACCAGGCCAGCAGGGGGCGTGCTCAACGTGGCTTGGCAGGCCTCTGCCAGAGCCACCTTGGGAGAGGATCGCCAAGTTGAGGGTGTGTGTGTGTGTGTGTCTGCCTGTGTGCGCTGCACCTCCTCTCCCCTGACGGTCCCCTCATCCTGTGCCTGGGGCCCAAGAGATGGAACCTGAAGGAAAGGGGGTGCATACTTGAATGACCAGAGGTTGTGGCATCCAGAACATGGGCCTCCCCAGACGGGGCAGGGAAATTGCTTTAATGGCTCCATGTCTTTGGAGCATGGCCCTTCTTTGCACACTTTGAAGATTCAGTGCCTTCTAAGACTGCAGGAGTGAGAGTGTTGGTTTGGAGAGGAGGGAGTTGGCCTCAGGGAACTTCAGGCCTATGTCCTGGTGAGAATGTGACCAATTGTGCCAGCCAGGGCAACCCATGCAAATGCTCCCAACCACCATTAATGTTTGCTATGGGTTTTGACTCCTAATTGACTTAAATCCTGGGACCCTGTGTGCTGGTAATTCCCAGGGGTTTGCCCTCCTTGCCAGGGTTATTGGCCTCGAGATTTCTCTGATGGAGAAAAGCAAATGTTTTATTACTGTACTTTTATTTTCCCCTAGAAAAAGAAAATGGGAGAAAAGAGGCAACTGTGGTTTTCATTTAAATGTGCTTAATCTGACTTCTAAGTGTGTGCCAGGTTGTTCAACCACATGTTCCCTGTGATGCTTTTCCTTGCAAGGGCTGAGCTCAGAGAGGCCACCTCATGTTCTGAGAGTCATCTTGGTGAGCTGGCATGGGCTTTTCCTAAGGCTTGGATTATCATTGCGGTGTCTGGATATGTTACTGAAGACCAAGACTCCTCTCTCCTCCTGAGCATCCTCATGGAGCCCACATGTAAAATTAAAACATCGCATCTTGAAAGGAAAGGATCCAGAGACAGTTTTCTTGGGCCCATAAAATATTTTTAAAATTAAAGAAAAAAAGGGAAAGGAATTTCACAGATGACCTGCTAGAGAGCTACCCAAGTGTTATAACTAGGTATTTCTTTATGCTTCTTATTGCATTGAAATTGTATGGAAAACTGAATTACTGATTTCAAGGGGGAAGATAGGAATAATATGTTTTTCACCTTTGGCTGAACCAGGGTCTTCACTTTGAGCCCTGTAAATGGCTACAAGGGAAGCACCATTAGATGTAAAAACCAGTGGACCCAAATCCCTTTAGAAGCTATCACTGAGGGCTACCATAGGATATCCTACTCAAGGGAATCCTGAAACCCACAGGCATTAAAGTAGAAATAAAACATTCTGGTTCCATTTTGTAATATATTTAATGTGAAAATATATTACCCTTGAGCCTTGGAAGAATTTTATTTGCCCATTGGCAGACTGCTGCATCCCTCAAGAAGTTTGTGTGTAAGACCAAGAATAAGATGACCTTAACACAGGTCAGTGACGTTAACACAGAACAGTGCACTTTGAAGATGGAGTTCTTTATCATTCATAGTAACAGAGAAATGGGTTAAAAATAAGTCTTTAAAATGCTGAAATTAAGAGAAGGGCTGGACGCTGCCTTGTTACTTGCCTATGTTGTAGAGGCATGTTTAGCTGGCTGGTGTGCATGCAGCATTTTTGGAATAGGAGGTGAGGAGTGAGGATAGACTAGGATTGTGGGGGAGTGGTCCTGTCTCAGCCACAGCTGGCCACTCTGGGAAAGACATGGCCCAGTCATGCTCCGGGTTCCTCATGGCAGAGGGAGAGAGTTAGCCTCCCCTGTGTCTAAGGCCTTACCTGGTAAAACTGCCTGATTCCACAAAGCCCCAGTCCTTACTATTACAGATTTCTGCTATATAACATCTCACATTTTGATAAGTCAAATACACATGAATGCTAATACAAGTTTTAAATAAATCTCTCTTGGCTTAAGTAGATAAGTCTAAAGTAAACTCATTTTGTAGATTTGAAGGATTTTGAGTTTCTCTTTCCAAGGAAATATTTTCTATTTGAGCATAGTTTGTTCTTACTTTGTTTTCCTTATAAATATAATGGAAATTTGATGTCTAAATGAATATACATGAGTAAGATGCAGTATTGACTTTTATGAAATATAAAAAATTAGACCTCTGAAATTCATTTCCTTGTCTGTTCAGCATTTCATTCGATTGTTTTATTAGATTACCGCAGAGTGTCATGTGGTGCCAGGGATTGGTGTGAACAGACCCCACACCCATCTCTCTGTGAGATTAAATTAAGTTTGTCAGTTACTGAGACAGGGTTTAGGAGCTCGCCTAGGAGGAGGCGGCTGCAGGGAGCAGGAGCAGACATCTGTCCCTGTCGCTGTCCCTGCCAGCTTGAGCCTTGCAACCTCTGAGAAAACCCCAGTGCTGCTGTCCCTGGGGCTGACATACCCATCCTGGAAGAATTTACTCAAATCATCTCTGTGCGTCCATTTTGGGAATCGTCTATGACACCAGGCTCTCCTGGTTCTCACAGTAAGGACGGGGTTGGCCTGGCATGTCCTTGTTGCAGAAGAGACTACACACTGCACAGTGTGACGTGCCCTCCTGCCCAGTTCGCTCTACCCCATCCCCAAAGCTGATACAATGCCCTTTTATCTTGGGGGTCCAAAGACCATCCCATGCTTACAACCGATTTGCCCATAGTTCCCCTAGTGATGACCGAAGACAAAGCATATTACTGAAGTATGGGCAACACATTTGCAGGTGTAATTTTTCATGACTTTTAAAAAAATCATTTAACATCCAAGATATACATAGTTAACTTTTTCTTTTTAAAATATATAAATTGGAGTATTGTATGCCCTGTGTTTGAAATGATATACCATCCCTTGAAAGAATCATCCTGAATAGTAAAAATAAATGGGACTAGTTGCCAGCTGACTTGGACTTAGTAACCAGGCATGTGAGCTTGGGCACAGTCCTAGGTGGCCCCTCAGGCAGGATATCTCTCTGATTATCCCACAGGCTTTGGGCTGGAGCAGATGAGTGAGTGTATACAGTGAGTTCTTAAAATGTGGTGATGGATAAGTCATTCCAGTAAAAGGAATTGGAGACACAATATTTTCCTCACTAACCACTAGCCTAGTTTTTGTCCTTTGAAGGTTGATGTCGTTACAGTTTGCACTTGGAACTGAGTTGCTTAGATGAACTTGCTTTGACTTTTTTCTTTTTTCTTTTTCTTTTTTTTTTTTTTGGTGGAGGAAAGAGGAGGCATGGGTAAAAAGGATGGAGGGCCTTTTATGGCTTAGCAATTCTTGGAGTTAGGGTCGTTAGTCAGCTCTGTTAAGCAATACTAGGTGAAGTTCCTCTAAATCAGAGTGGGTAGTGAACTCCCTGAGAATCAGGCTATGCCTCCTACATCTCAGGTGCTGCTGGGCATGTGAATAGCAGGCCCCCAAAGCCTCATTGGATGGGATCATTACAGAACATACTTTCTTATTCTTGGACATTATGAAAGATTAATCCTTTACATGAAAAACTTGAGGGTAGAAGAATAACATTCCAAAGGTGGAGTCCTTCAAGTAGATGTCAGGGAGGGGAAGTAGGCAGTGACTGTGACCTGAGGTCCTTGCCAGTGAGGGTGGTCTTGGCATTTTACCCTGGGGGAGGTGTGTGGCCAGGCCAGGGTCTGCACCACTGCCCCCACCCTCCCAGCACATTCCCTTGCAGAGTGTATTGCCATTCCCAGGGCAAGTGCTTGGCTCTGACCACCGGGCATCCTTTGTTGTTGGCATTGACTGTGGAGAAGGGCACAGAGACCTCTGTGCCCTGTGCTATCTCTGGGATGACAGGGGCCCACAAGAAAGGATGCAGGTCCTTTGCAATTGCTCATTAGGTTGAGTGAAAGCTCTTTGGCTATCTAACTTGGCACCGTGGGTCTGCAGCTATTGGGTAGGCAGATTGAAAGACAGGACTAGATCACTTGGAAACACGTGTCCTGGAATTGCAAGGATGGGTTGTAGTTCATGCTCATATCTCTTGTTTTTTCTGTTTGTGAAATATGTCTCCTCTAAGGTATTGTCCATGAACTTAGCCTTCAGGTTCACTTGGCCAAAGTGCCCACCGACTGGGTTATTAGACATGGCATGTGCTCTTGGTGGGGCATCTCTGCAGAATACTCTACTTGCACCGGGCAAGGTCCACAAGATTTCCTCTACCAAAGTTGACTCAGCCCATTTACAGTCTGGTAGGGGCTGTGTTCAGAAATACATGATGACAAAGGGTGCTTAAGGCCTCAGGGACCCAGGGGACTAGTGGATACGGGGGAGTCATTCCACATAGCATTTAGGGTTTCTCAGGAGAAGTTCAGTGTTTGTTGTATCAGTCTTGCGGTGAGACAGAGCTCCCAGCATGGAGGAGGCCTCCTTCTGGCTTTGGACCCCACTTTGGATATATTCTCTAGATCTTAATTCCACTGTAAAAATGAAGTGGTGTAGCTGTCTACTCTGATATCCCATTCAACTCCACGATTCTGTGCAAAATTAATTTCCTAGTTCCCCCAAAGTGCTGACTAATCAAGGGAAAGAAAGCCCTACTCAATGCTATGAGAAGGCAAGTAGGAAAAATTAGGTGTCTTATGAAAATAATTGTCTCCATTTCTGGCATTGAGGAGAATACCAAGCATTTGAACAAGTATTTATAATTAGAAATGAGTTGTGTGGACACCACTCCTCCCTCCGATTCTTAAGCCCTTGAGGGGAAGACTGCACATGAGTCCCTATTACATCTCTGAGGCACCTTGTTCAGAACAGACTCTCCATTCATGTTTGTTAAATGCATTTAGTAGCCCTACGGGAATTAAAATTAGAAATTTAATTATTCTTTCTAGAATTGCTTAGCTCCCATGAGTTCAGAAACATTGTAGTTGAGAACGTTGCTTATATAAAATTTGAAAATTTTAAACGTTAGCTCCCAGTTCAGCAGCATGCAAAATTTTGTTGGCCTGGATTGCAAATAAACAACAACCAGATTATTTACTGATTAACCATAATGGAGTTTGCTGTCATACACCAGCATGTCTGTTCTAAGAAGAATTATAGTTTCATATTTTCTATTCCACATATCACCAACATTGTATACGGTCTTAAGGAATATTAGTTACATATGTTTGATAAGACAAATTATCTCACTACAGACTTTTAAAAATTAGATAAATTAGTTGTACCACCTTGAAAATATTAATGTTAGAAAAGAGAAAATGAAAGGTCACATGAGTAGGTCATATTTGGAGCAATGCTTAAGGGAAGAAGAAAATTCATAATGGAAGAATAAACAGACATGTTATGATTCGTTAAAATGATTGATTATATTGACTTGTTATATTAAAAAAAAGATGGCAAACCCTAAACCTCAGAATCTCCCCAGAAGGGAAGATCACATTGTCAGGCCTGTGTCACCTCTGGATGCTCTTTTGGAACACATAGTCTGGGGCTGTCCTGCTTCTCTGGAGGGCCCAGGCCAGGGTCCTCTACTACCCATTGAAACCATGTGGGTGCTTTGAAAATCTTGGTGTCTGGGCACCACCCCAAATGTTCTGATATTAGCCACTGAGCCATGGCCTGGGCTCCCATTAGGACTTTTATAAAAGCTCCCAGTCCATTCTGACATTGATAAACACTGACCTCAAGGAAGTTCTTTTATAAGTTTAAAAAGGGAGGGAGAAGGGTCAAAGAGAAACAGGAAGGATTAGGAATCCTTCCATTCCTATATATTGTCCCCATTAAGTGAAAAAGTAAGTTGATCTCCTTAAAGCAGGAAATTGAAAGGCGTTTATAAGATAAAGCAGTTAAAACATTCACCATTTGATCAAATAATTGTATATCATTTAACTGAATACTGAAATAACAATGAGGCAGGTGATAATGAATATTTAACTGAATAGCCAGCATACAAATGTTTGCATTCAAGAGATCCATTGTACAACATGGTAACTATAGTTAATAACAAGATATTGTATACTTGAAAATTGCTAAGAAGGTAGATCTTAAGTGTTTCTCACCACAAAACAAGGATAAGTATGTGAGGTGTAGTGCATGTCTTAATTAGCTTGATTTAGCCATTCCATACTATATATGTATTCTAAAACATCATGTTGTACACCATAAATATAAACAATTTTTTTGTCAAGTTAAAAAATAATCAGACAACAAAAATAATATAAAATTCCCTTATTAAAACTTAAGAAAATATATAAACAATGGTAAGATGTACAGCCATGCAGAAGGGAACCAAACTGTTTTACCAGGTTTATTAACTTGCGTAAGATATATCATCATGTGCTTTATAGTTTTCAAAATGCTTTTGTGTATATCATCTTATTTGATCTTACCTATAGGGGAGGGAAGTTATCCTCATACTACAGGTGAGGAGACAGAAGAAAACAATCTGTGAGACCGACCTGCACATCTGAGGTGCCTGGTGTTTGGGCCTAAGGTGACTGCCCCTCACCTGGTGACTGTTGGCCTGGCAGACTCAACCACTGCCTCCCTGATACTTTAATAACATCTGGGGGAGGCTGACACAAAGACATTCCTTTGAGACTGACTTTGCCCTGAGGCTAGCCCCAAGCCTAGCTGAGTGAATGGTGAAGCTGGCTGGGGTGATGGCGTGTAGTGGGATGGGGGTGTGAGCCAGGACAGACCACCCAGCCCTTGTTTTCACTGTTACGCTTACCCTCATTCTCCTGTATCCCTAGGCTTGCCATCTTTTGTGGCAGCAGCATCTCTATAGCGTTATACACCTGTGGGAGCACATACCTTTTGCTCCTTAAGAATGTTTTCCTAGAATGAGGCTTTCTGCCCTTAACCTCCTCTCCTGCCCTGTCTCGTGAGGTTGGGTTCTATCCCCCTGCACTTGGGCATTTGGCAAATGTACATGGTCACAGAAGGCTTGAAGGTCCAGGGCTGTACAGCCATAAGCAGGGGACCTCAGGTAAATGCTTCCTTGGGCCTCCCTGGACATTTTGACTGTGACTACTCTGGCCAGCAACTGTAGTGTCCCCTGCAGTCTCATTATAATGACTGCCCTCTGGCTACCTGCCTTGCCTCTCTCATGGGCTCACTCCGTGCTACGGGGGATTCCCAGGGGTGTCCTGGGGCCCTGGACTTCACTTCTCTGCCCCTAAGTAAGGTTCTTTATCACCTGCCTCACTGTTATTTCAATTTGGCAAGAGAATGAGATCTACCCTTTCCTGTAACAGAACAGTACCATGACATAGTGATACACATGTCTTTGTCCCCAAGGTATTGAGTGGGAAATCATGCTCTCTGGATAAGGTACTGCTAGGAAATTTTTCTTTTATGTAATTAACCTTTTCTGTTGTCCATTGTTTTTTTTTTTCCCCCTTTCGATGTTCTTTCTTCTGCAAAAGTTGCCCAAGAAGGAACTGAACTACTGTACACATTGTAATAAAGTGAGGACTCACAGTTCAATCCTGCTGTCTTAGCAGAAAAGCCCTTTTTCAGCATGGAAAGTCTGTGGTGGACATCGCTAAGAAAAGGCACAGAATCAAGTGTTAACCCTCTGTAGTACAGGAGATGCCTAGGGCACCAGAGAGGGGGAAAATTGAGTGTTTAAGGACACGGTGGAGCAGTTGGGAATCACACCTATACCCCCAACCCCAAAGCATGTGCTCTTTATGCCACAGTCTTTCTAACATTGAGGAAGGGGAAGCAGGAATGTTTTCTGATGGGACAACCTGTCTGAATTCACAGAGCTGCTAAGCCTGTAGCAGGGGCAGGACCACAGCTGACACCATGCACATAAATTCCTCCTGTTGCCAGGAGGCAGGCTGTGGCTTCTCACACTAGATTCCAGGTGGCATTCATTGGACCACTGGAAAAAGACATGAGAAAGTATTCCCAGAATGGACGTCCAGCTGCCCCATCAACAGACCTCCACTGAACATCTTAGGCGCTGGCCCAGGCCCAGTACAGTGATGTAATGAAAAGGGGGAGGACACAGCATTTGGGCAGCTCTCAGGGTTGGGGGAGGCCACACTTGAAGGCTCCCCATGGGTGGAGCAAGGACAGGCAGGAGTGATGGACACCTCCTCCCCTCCCCGTGGTGGCCAGGTGGGGTAGGTGGAGGAGGTGGGCTGACAGCCCCAGGTGCATCCTCAGGAAGAGGCAGGGCCCTTCCAGCCTCAGCTTCAGTTTCTTCATCTAGATGTGAGGTTCCTGTATAAAACTATATAAACTATATAAATCCAAGCAACATTTTTAGCATTGTCATCATTTTTCCAAATACTTTTCAGAAGCAGTGCTAAAAGCCTGGAGAAAGTGTGGAAAGATTGAATGTAAGTCATTTGGAGGCTTGTAGAATTTGGTATGCAGGTGTCAGGTGACACCTTACTTTGGCTTGGGGTTGGCTGGCCGAGAAGAATGGCCTAGGAAGATGGTGCTGAACCCCAGGGACTAAAAGCAGGCAACAGTCAACTATAATAAGGCCTGAGGGTCATTTCTGCAGGACCCAGCAGGCATGAGGCTGCCAGCCAAGACCCCAGGCTTGTTCCACACTCTGCCCATGGGTTACCACTTTCCCCAAATTCCTAGGCTGGAGACATTTGAGGAGCCTTGTTTCTGACCTCTGTGCTCCTCCCAAGTGTTTCCAGGCACTTCACAGAAGCCATTCCCATGAGTGTCTGCTGATTGGACCCGTTACTCAGGGCCTGGAGAGGGCATGGGCAACCAAGTGTCTGCACAGGAGCCCATCAGTGCCCAGGCCAGGCCGGGGTGAGATACCCCAAGCCCTGGGCCCCACACTGGGTTCACTTTCCATTTGTGTTCCCTTCCACTATGAATCCTTGCCTAAGTCAGTTCATCTCCTACTGTCAGCATCTCTGCATGTGACACTTGCCTTACAGGTGACAGCAGGTCTAGGCTAGCACCTGTAGGTCAGCTATTTTCCCAGCCTTTTTTCCTTCAGGGCAGAATATTCATTCCTTCTTGAAAACTGGACATTAATTCCCTTCCTTCAGAAAAGCAAGCTTGGGCCAAGAGCTGGGTCTAAGACCTGCCCCATTGCTTGGGATCTCAGGGGCCTGGGGGAGGGCTCTCACTGCTCTGAACCTCCATTTCCACACTGTGGAATGAGGGTAAGACCAGGTACCTTGCAGCATTGTTGTGAAGAACACAGGAGAGTGGTTGGCAGGTGTCTGCTGTCACCTACAGGCATCCCTCCATGTCTGTGGGTTCTGCATCTGTGGATTTAACCATGGTGAATAGAAAATACTTAGAAAAATTGGGTCTGTACTAAACGTGTACATTGTTTTTCTTCTCATTATTCCCTAAACAATACAGTGTAACAACTATCTACATAGGATTTACATTGCATTAGGTATATTATAAGTGATCAAGAGATGATAAAGTATATAGGAGAATGTGGGTAGGTTATATGCAAATGCTGTACCATTTCATATCAGGAACCTGAGCATCCTTGGATTTTGGTGTCTGTGGGGGTCCTGGAACCCATTCCCCATGGACTGACAAAGGAAAGATTGTATTGGAGAAAGATCACCTGGGAAAAGAGATGGGCCAGCCCATCTACAGCCATACCACCCTGAACGTGCCCAATCTCATCTAATCTCGGAAGCTAAGCAGGGTCGGGCCTGGTTAGTACTGGGATGGGAGATGAGCTGGCCAGAACTCCATCACCCAGTCCAGCAGGCCCCTTGGCTATTGGCCCCTGTGATGCCCCAGGACAGAGAAGGGCTCATAGCCAGAAAAGGCAGTCTGGACCCTTTGGGCAGATGTCAGAATTTACTTGTGTTTTTTCCTTTTTAGAAAGTGTGTCAAAGCATTGTTCAAACCTTTGTACAATGTGCATCATCAACTTTAATTTTTGCATAGATTATGGATGAGTTTAATGAATGTGTGTGTGTCAGGGCAGGAGGTGAGAAGAAGGTGGTCCTGAGTGAGCTCCTCTTTGCTTGTGGTGTTTTGAGAATAACCATCTGTTTTGGGGACACATTTTGTGAAACATGTTCCTTAAGAAATCCTGACATCTACAAAGATAAAACTATTATCAAAACCGAAGGAAGTTCTGGCCTAGGTCCAGTTGCTAGCCGCACAGAATAATCAGTTGTTGAGACAATGAGGATTGCCAAGGAAGAAAGGAAATTTTAATACAAATGACATCTTCTCAGGAGAATGGGAGAAGCAGTTTCAAATCCTCCCAGACTAATGGAGAGACCTGGATTTTTAAAGAGGGAAAATTGACAAGGGACTGTGTGCCTTGGGGCAGGTTGTAGAAATTGACCAGGGACCCTGTTCATTGGGCAGGGTATGGTGAAATGGTGACTCTTGGCATCAGGAAGTCTGCACAGGGGCCTTTGGAATCTCAATTCCTTTGTCTTGCAGAAATTTTGCCATTTCTGGAAAGCAACTCAAAAGGTTAAGTAGTTAGTTAAAAGTTACCGGGTTCTGGTCATCAAATTCTACTGGCATGAGAACCTAAACAGCACCCTCCTTACACACAGTAAGGTAGAAGGGTGGTCATTACTGTAAAAATAGAGCCATACTTGTTTTGGCTCTTTTCTTTTTCCTTATTCATGTTTCTTTTTTTCATGAAAAAGCGAATATTTGTACAGGCTAGAAGAATAAATTCAAACAAAACAAGAATATATAGTAAAATGTGAATCATTTCCTTATTCTCGATCCTTGTTGCTTTCTAAAGAGGCATTAATTGCTCCTTGTGCATCTTTCTGAGAATATTCTATGGATGTCCAAGTATGTACCTTCTTTTTCCCTATGTTCAAATACATAGAAACATATAATACCTATTGAAGATTATTACCTTTTTAGCTTATACTAGTGCTATTTTAACTAAAAAGTAGTTAAATTTTATTTTTATTTAGTAATTAAGGATTTGCTGAATTTAAGTTAAATGTCTTATTTTTGAAGCATTAAAATTCCTAAAAGATCCCTTTCTTGGTTTGGGTAGGCCAGCCAGTGGTTACCATTTATGTAGCAGCCTCTCTCAGGCAGTAGCTCCTGTAGGAGAGTGAATTGTATGCAGGTACTAATGTCCCCCAGCCACTCAGATCACAGCTGTGTGGACTAGCTGAGAGCCCACAAAAAAGAGGAGTTGGATTTGGGGAGCAGCTACAGTCTCCATTCAATCCCTGTAAAGTGAGGGGACAACTATGAAATACCTGTTTGCTTGGTTTTGCTGTTTGTTAGCCTTGTGTTTGCTGTTTGCAAGCTACTGTTTATCTGGGATTGGTATCCTCTAATTTAGGCTTTGAAAGATGACCAGATTTGCATACCAACACTTCCTTTCCCTTCTCATCCATTTCCCTCTTTTGTTACTTATGTTATAATTTCTAACATTCGCCATCTCTTAGGTAACCTCAGTTTCCACAGTTACTTGTTCTTAGTACTGTATGGAAATAGATTCTAGGATCACAGAGTATCAGTCTTTTTATCAGTAGTTCTAGAAGATTAAGGGCTTTTTTTTTTTTGGCAATTGTCTTTCACTTGTCTGGAGTTCATTGTAGAGTTTAATGCATCTCTTGCCTGATTATAAAGTTCTTGAGTCACACAATTTCATTTAAAACTGTGTAAAAATATTTCTGTTTCTTTTAGCATGGAGTATTAGGAGAAATTTGGAGTCAACTTGTTTTTTGCCTAGATGTTCATATGATCCCTTCAGTTCAATAATTTCACCAGGATGTTTCTGGATGCTGATCTTTCTGTATCACTTTCTTTAAAACCAAGCACAGTATATACCCTTGCAATGACAGAAACAAGAAACCTTATTTCTGAAGTTTTCTTGTATTATATCATTAACCTTTTTTTGTTCACAATTCAAGTATGTTAATTATACACACATTGTTTCTTCTGTGTCTTAATGTCTGTCATCTCTTTGATAAACTTGATATTTCATATTCTTTTCCTTTTCATTTGCTTATTTCTTTGGTTGACTTTATTCTATTATTTAATTGCTTCTGTGTGGTTTTCACCCTTACTCCATTGATTTTAATTTTTATTTCTTCATTTCTTTCCCAAGCTCTGCTTCACTTTCTCTTGATTTATAATATCTTCTTTGATTTTTTTCCCCTTTTAAGGAGAGTACAGTAGGCAGGATAAGATGTCAATATTCTAATCCCTAAAACCTATAATTTTTTTATTTTAGCATATTACAGGGCTACAAATGTTTAGGTTACATATATTGCCTTTGCCCCATCCAAGTCAGAGCTTCAAGCATGGCCATCCCCCAGATGGTGTACACTGCACCCATTAGGTGTGTATACCCATTCCCTCCTCCCCCTTCCCACCTGCCCAACATCCAATGAATGTTACTAGTATGTGTGCACATAAATGTTGATCAATTGATACCAATTTGATGGTGAGCACATGTGGTGCTTGTTTTTCCATTCTTGTGGTACTTCACTTTGAAGAATGGGCTCCAGCTCCATCTAGGATAATACTAGAGGTATTAGTTCACCATTTTAATGGCTGAATAGTACTCCATGGTATACATATACCATATTTTATTAATCCACTCATGTATTGATGGGCACTTGGATTCTTTCCACATCTTTGCAATTGTGAATTGTGCTGCTATAAACATTCTAGTGCAGATGTCTTTTTTATAAAATGTCTTTTTCTCCTTTGGGTAGATGCCCCATAATGGGATTGCTGGATCAAATGGTAGTTCTACTTATAGCCCTTTGAGGTATCTCCATATTGCTTTTCACAGAGGTTGTACTAATTTTCAGTCTCACCAGCAGTGTGTGAGTGTTCCTATCCCTCTGCATCCACACCAACATTTCTTGTTTGGAGACTTTTTGATAAACGTCATTCTCACTGGAGTTAAGTGATATCTCCTTGTGGTTTTGATTTGAATTTCTCTGATGATTAGAGATGTTGAGCATTTTTCCATATGTTTGTTTGGCCATTATTCTGTCTTCTTTTGAAAAGTTTCTGTTCATGTCCTTTGCCAACTTTTTATGGGGTTGTTTGATTTTTTTCTTGCTGATTTTCCTGAGTTCTATATAGAATCTATTTATCAGCCCTTTATGGGATGTGTAGCATGTGAATATTTTCTCCCATTCTTTAGGTTCTCTGTTTGCTCTTGTGATAGTTTCCTTGGCTGTGTAGAAGCTTTTTAATTTGATCAGGTCCAAAGAAGAACTGGTGCCTATCCTGCAAAAATTATTCCATAACATTGAGAAGGAAGGAATCCTCCCCAACACGTTTTATGAAGCCAACATCACCCTGATACCAAAACTAGGAAAGGAAGCAATCAAAAAAGAAAACTACAGACCAATATTCCTTATGAATATAGATGCAAAAATTCTCAACAAAATCCTAGCAAACAGAATTCAGGTGCTTATCAAAAAAATAATCCATCATGACCAAGTGGGCTTCATTCCAGACACGCAGGGGTGGTTCAACATACGCAAATGTATAAATGTAATTCACCACATAAATAGAAGTAAAAACAAAGACCATATGATAGTCTCAATATACGCAGAAAAAGCATTTGACAAAATTCAGCACCCTTTTATGATAAGAACGCTTAACAAAATAGGCATAGACGGGACTTACCTAAAAATGATAAAAGCTATATATGACAGACCCACAGCCAGCATCATACTGAATGAGGGGAAAAATTGAAAGCATTCCCACTTAGAACTTGAACCAGACAAGGTTGCTCTCTATCACCACTTCTATTCAACGTAATGCTAAAAGTCCTAGCCAGAGCAATCAGATAAGAGAAGGAAATCAAGGGCATCCAAATGGGAGCAGAAGAGGTCTCACTATCACTCTTTGAGGACAGTATGATCTTATATCTAGAAAACCCCAAGGATTCTGCCATGAGACTACTGGAATTCATAAACAAATTTAGCAAAGTCTGAGGTTACAAAATCAATGTACACAAATCAGTAACATTCCTATATGCTAACAACAGTCAACTTGAGAATCAAATCAAAGACTCAATACCCTTCACAATAGCAACAAAGAAAATAAAATACCTAGGAATATATTTAACTAAAGAGGTGAAAGACCTATACAGGGAGAATTATGAAACACTGAGGAAGGAAATAGCAGAGGACGTAAACAGGTGGAAAACCATACCATGCTCATGGATTGGCAGAATCAGCATTGTTAAAATGTCTATACTACCCAAAGTGATCTACAGATTCAATGTCATCCCTATTAAAACACCAACATCATTTTTCACAGATCTAGAAAAAATAATTCTATACTTCGTATGGAGCCAGAGATGACCCCATATAGCAAAAGCAATCTTAAGCAAAAAACAAAACAAAACAAAAACAAAGAACAAATTGAGAGGCATGAATTTACCAGACTTCAAGCTATACTACAAGGCTATACTAACGAAAACAGCATGGCACTGGCACAAGAACAGAGACATAGACCAGTGGAACAGAACTGAGAACCCAGATATAAAACTCTTCTCATATAGCAATCTAATCTTTGAAAAAGCTGGTGCTTTTTAAATGGTGCTGGTAAAATTGGATAGCCACATGTAGAAGACTGAAACAGGATCTACATCTCTCACCTCTCATAAAAATCAACTCACAGTGAATGATAGACTTAAACCTAAGGCATGAAACTATAAGAATTCTAGAAGAAAATATTGGAAAAAACTCTTATAGACATTGGCCTAGGGAAAGAATTTATGCAGAAGACCCCAAAGGCAATCACAGCAACAACAAAAACCTATGAATTTGTTACCTTACATGACAGAGAATTGGAATTAGAAAAAACAAAAAAGTTGAATATGCAGTTAAGGTGCTAATAAACTGACTTTAAAATAAGGAGATTATCCTGGATTATCTGCATGGGCCCAGTATAATCAGAAGGATATTTCTTCATAGTTGAAGGAGTGAGACAAAAGAGAACCAAAGAGATGGCAGCTTGAGAAGAGCTCAGCCTAACATTGTTGGAGGTGGGGGCTGTGAGCCAAAGCATGCGGGTGTATGCAGAAACTAGAAAAGGTGAGGAAAAAGGTTCTCCCTGGGGTGGGCAGAATGATGATACCCAAAGACGTTCATGTCCTAGTTCCTAGACCTGTGCATATGTCACCTTATATGGCAAAAGGGGGTTTGTAGATGTGATGAAGTTAAGGTCCTCAAAGTGAGGAAATGATTCTGGACATCCAGGTGAGCCCCAGGTAACACAGGAGCAGCAGGAGGCTGCAAGTCAAGGAGCAGCTTCTCCCCTGAAGCTTCCAGAAAGAATGCAGCCCTGCCAACACATTGGTTTTTTCCAAGGGAGACCCATTTTAAACTTCTGACTTTCAGAACTGTAAGATTATAAGTATCTGTTGTTTTAAGCCGCCATGTCTGTGGTAATTTGTTACAGCAGAAATAGAAAACTATAATAATAGAAAAAATGGGAAATATCTTGGTGAAAAGAATCTTCCCGTTTCCTCATGAATCTTTTCTTACACATCTGCATCTGCTGCTTCTCCTTCCTCATCCCCTTTTCTGAACCTGATTTCCATGCTGGGTTGCTTTGTCATTTTAGTCAATTTTGAATGTGGTCAGGTCTTTGTTGAAGAATGAGGGTGAGGATGAATGTAGGGCAGGGCACACACTTGATTGAGGTTTGTGGTCTGAAATACACTTTCTCCAAGTCAGTCTCCTTTGCCCGAGGCTGGCTGTGTTCCCCATGTCTTCAGTGTTTACATTGGACACTATTCACAATGGGCCTTTTGGTTTCTGGCTTGCATCTGCTTCCTTTGTCTCTGTATGTGGCCAAGTCCACAGAACTAGGTCTACTCAGTGGCTCTGCTCACATATCTACAGAATCTTTAAAGACCACCCCCACATCAGGGCCTGGCCCTTTCTCCCAGCAAGGCTTGTGTGCCCCGCCAGCAGTCAGGAGGTGGGCACTGGCTTGCGGTGTCCATTTCTGATTGCATTGGTTCTGGTACATTTAGTGGTTGTGGTTTGTGGTTATATCTGTCTCCTTGATTTATTGGGGGTGGAATATATTTCTGTTTTTAGTTTTTTGTCTCTCTTTCCTTTTTCATTGTTTGTGAAGCTTTCAAAGAAAGTGTGGAGGAGTACATTGTTCACTAGAAGCGGGGAAGCTGCTGTCTGGTGGATGATTGTGTGGATGATGAGGTATTTTGCTCATAATTTTGGGGGACTCCTTGTGCTTTGAGAAAGAGAAAAGGGTCACCTTTTTGCAGAAGGGCTGGGCATTGTATGGTAACTTTGGGGTTCTTCTTCCAAGAAGAGTTTTTGTTTTACTCCAGAACACTTCTTCACAGAAGCCCTTTTGTTAGATCAGACAAGCTATTGTATTAGATTTGGCATGCCCAGAGGCCACCCAGGCCCTTCCTTGCACAGCAGCCTGAGGGGAAGGGAGGAAGGCAAGTACCACATTGGACATCTGTCCCACTCCTCCTCGGCCTCCACGGCCAGATCCTGCTCCCTGCCTGGTCCTGGTGGCTTTGGAGTGACTGCCTGTATCTTGGACATCTATGTGACTTTTGGGGCATTAATCGATATAACCTTGAGTGAACAGTGCTTTAATCTTTTAATTAAATCACTAATTTAATGAATATTAAATTAATGCTATAATTTCTAAGCAGTAAGAGTAGCTATTATTGATTGCCAAGTACTTTACCTATATTATCTAGTTTAAATTTTATAGCCACCCTACGAGGCAGGTATCGACTTTATAGATGAGCCCACCATGCAGACAGAGTTTGTCAGTTGTCTATTCATGTCACAGGCTGTCTTCATAAACATCTGACTTAGTCCTTTATTCTGAGGAGATACATAGTTACCTTGTTGGGTTGAGTTGAAACTTAATGACCTTTGTGTATTTTCTTATAAGCTCTTTGTGTGTGTAAATCTATGGACCCAAACTATATTTTGGAATGATTTACTTGCAATAATTTAAGATTTGCTTGTTTTAAATATTCAATTTAAAATAGTTACATGTGAACAGCCCTTAGTTTTTCAAAGTTTCTTGGTCTGCAAAACTTAGTTTCAAAGGCCATGACAACTTAAAAGTGGGAAACTCTAAATCCCAAGGAAAGACAGTTAGTGAGGACACTGCTACATTTCCCCCCAGTCAGGAAATGCATCATCCTATGTGTAGCTCCTTCAGCATGCCACCCTGGAGTACCTACCAGCAAGTAGTGTAGAAGGGAGAGCACATCCACACTCATTGTCTTCAATTTCTGGGGGAATATCTACCATGTGTTAGAAAGAAAATTAGCTGAGGTCACTAAATATTTTTCTTCTTTCTGTGCCTGCCTCCCAGTTTGTCGAGTTCACAGGGCATTGCAATCATGAGTATGAGTAATTGGTAAACTGTGGCTTCAGAGAAGCCAGAAGGGCCAAGCTCTAGCTTTTGTGTAAATAGGAAGGAAGTGAGCAGAACACAAGAAATCAGTTCAAATGATCAATTCCATCATGGTCCTGTTACAAATGTGAAAAAAAGGCAAAATATACCTAGTGTTTAGGAAAGACTACATCCTGGGGCCACCCATACAACCAGATATTGGAAAATGTAGCCCTCCTTATCTTCTTTGGATACTTGGGAAGAAAAGAGAATGAGCTATCCATCTGTTGGCTTCTCTAGGCTTCCCCAAGTAGAGGATTTATGTCTGGCATCAGTCTAGGACATTGCTAGCCATTATCTCTTCATGGATTGACTGCCATCTCTTTTCTCTTTTCTTTCCTTCTCCATTTAGTCATTCATCGGTCCCTTTCATTCCATCCTCCTGTTTCTTAGCCATTCTCTCACATTATACCCTCTGCCAACTCCCTGTAATACATTCTGGATAATTTCCTCAGTGCCGCTTTCCACTTCACTAATCTGCCTTCTACCTAGTCTGTGTCAAATCCACAATAAAAATCAACTGCTTGGTCTTTGATTTATGTGATTATAGTACTCATTTCCATAAATTCTCTTCATTTCTCATTATCCTGGTCTTTTTAATAGTATCACATTGTTTACTTAGGGTATGATAAGTTTTTTAAATGCTGGAATATATCACTTAAAGCATAATTTTACAGTCTCTGAGTAATCATATATTACCTGAACTTCTTGATGGTGGTAGGGTGGAGGTTGTTGTCTGGTACCAATGTTTACTGAGTTTGCCAGCCCCTATTCCTGGGAAATTGCTGCTTTTTGTGTTTTTTCACTTGACTGCAGATCATTTTTGGCTTGGCCTCAGAATGGGTGTATCTGGCCAATGAGGTTGTCTTTGTTTCTTTTGGTCCCCCAGGTGTTCTGTGGGCCACTTTGCATGTTAACTCCTTGGGCCTTCTGAAGCTGTGCCCTTTATCTTTGCATTGTCCTGCCTGTGGCAAGGGTTGTAGAAGTGCTTTGCATCAGGGATGTGGTGGGTTTGGGTGGCAGAAGAGGGCCAGCCACAAACGGGGGATCTTGCAGGGCTGTTGCATGGGGCGCTCTGAAGTTGAGAATAACTTGGGAAATGGAGCCACAGAAGGACAGTGCAGTGATCAGTATGTTTGTGTGCCAAGGCCTGAGAGTACCCAGTGAGTGGTTTCCTGACTTTGAGCAGTTGGCCACGGTTAGAGTAGTGTTGTTCCTTTCAGGAGCTCTGTCAGCTGGTCAAAAGCAAAAGACTCACTGGCCCTTCACAACTGACCATGCTGCATTTTCTGGAAGTCTACTTGTTTGCTTCTTTTTATTGTATCAGTGAGATTAAAAATGCCAAGCATTGGATGTGGAAGAGCACATGATACCTCAGGAGATGACTGCTGAGTCAGGGCAGAGAAAGCACAGAAGCATTCCATACATTGATGGCTGGAACATTCTGGAGCTTGTTATATGAGAGATATCTCACTGAAGTTTCTTAACGTCTGCAAGCTCAATTAGAGCAAACTTTTTTATTTTAATAAAAAGCATGGAACTTTTCATAGAGTATTGTCTCAAACTGGGGAACCATTACTCAAAGTTCAGAGTTAGTCACTCCCCCAGTCAGACTGGCCTACACATCCCCCTCATCCCAAACACGCAGCAGTGCATGGCTGCCTTGCTCTAATTTTCACTACTGCCCTTCCCTGGTCACCCAACAGGGCCTTTCTCAAGGCCCTAACCCCTGCCTCTTATGCAGCACCTTCCACGGTTTCCCTTCCTATAGCCTTTCCCTGCCGCCTTCTCTCCTCATCTGCAGGCAGTGAGGCCTGTAAGCCCTCACCTCGCCCCACAGAATGTGTGTTCTGGGAACTCTGCAGTTAGGCTCCGAGCTCCTGAAGGGCAGGTTGCAGGTCTTCATGCTTTCGTGAATCTCAACCATGGCGATAGTGATTTTCGTGGTCTTGACATTGGAAGTGCTCTTCAGATTTTCAAAGGAAGGTATTTTGCTGTCTTGTAATCTCTTACACCTTCAGTGCCTCCACAAGGCCCTGCAGTAAGCCCCTCTTCCCATACATAGTAGATTTGGGAGTCCGAAGTCATTTTACCACCCTTCTGCAGTGGGGTGTGCATTACTCAGTCCCTGTGACCTTGGATGTTCACAAATAACCTCCTTTTACTGCCTTTACTAAAGGTTGTAAAAGGTAGGAATGCCACTACTTGTGCTTAGTGAAGATAGCTACCTGCCTTGCTCTTTGACATGTTACCGCGCCTCCTTGTTCATTTCTGTTACCTACTCAGCATCACCTCGGCATTGGGCCATGTGCACCATGGCCTGGCTCTGGATGCTGCTCTCCTGAGTGCTGGGAAGGAGATGGGATTGTCCCAGGAGCACGCAGCACGGGTGGTCTGCAGTTACTCCTGGGAGAAACTTTGAAGGGCCACACTTTCACGTGAAAGCCCCTTTGCAGTCCCGTCACACCTTTGCCTGCCCTGGTGCATGAGCTCCTTGCAGGTCCGTTCGCACAGGGGGTGCCCGGCTGTGGCAGACCTGCTGGGCCTGCTGCTGTCTCTTCATAGCCAGGGGAGGGGGAGGAGGATCCTTCATTGCCCCGTCCAGCAGGAAACCACAGGGCGACTCTCGGCTTTTTGTTGTCTTTATGACTATATTTAGTCTGTCACTAAATCTTGCTGCCCTTGGCTTTGTGTCATCTTCTCCTTCATTCGACAGACTTTTTGTCTAAACATTTTCTTTCTCGTAAAAGTATCAAGTACTCTTTGGAATACTACTCTTCAAAGAAGTAGCCAATTATCATATGTGCAAAAAATGTTTCATCCGGTTTGGTTCTTCTCCTTGCTTGGCATTATTCCTTGAGCCTTTTCTGTGTTATTAAATATCCTTCCTGAGCTGAGGCTTCAGTGGCTGCGTGGCACTGCACTGCCAGAGTGTGCCGTGGTGGGTGCGCAGGGAGGGCATTGATCAGGGCTCACCGAGGGCTGGGCCCTGGACGGCTGTGCACATGCTCCAGGCCGAGTACATGCATGTGTCTTGCCAGCGCAGCCTGGCAGGTCATTGAAGATGAGGCAGCCACTCTCCCTGCCCACTCCTGTTCCGTTGTCAGAGTTCTTTAGGGTTTTCAGTGGGCTCCCATCACCATTTTACTCTAATCTCTGCAATATGTGCTCATTCCAGCTTTCTTAACTTAGTCCTTGGCAATATACCCAAAGAGTTTTTATATAATTCCATATCCTTCCTCCACAAGCCTCTACCAAAAGAGAATAAGGAAAAAAATAAAGAGACAGTTTAGGCCGTGGGCTCTAGACTGGCCAGTGTGCTGACTTAGCAGCCTATGGAAAGAGCTCAGCCCGCCAGGGAAGAGTCCTGTTGATCCTGTTCTCAAAAGTGGGGTTCCCTGGGGATTCGAATTGGGAAATACGGAAGAAGTCTGGCAAGTAGAAATCAGCACAGAGGCCCAGAGGGCAGGAGGTGGAGAGAGGCTGAGGGACCAGGGTGAGCAGAGCAAGGATGCAGAGGGGCGCAGCCAGCCCAGGCCCAGAGAGAAGCAGATAGAAGCAGGAGGAAACAGCTCCTGAACAGCCCAGTTCCTGGGATCCCACATTCCCAGCTGCTCACCTGAGAGCTGCCTCCCATCTGGCCCCAGGTCTGTGGGCCCTCCTTTACATGGAGTCGCCAACCCTCCTCCTCCTGCATGAGGAGAGCCGCCAGTCTCCCCGGGGTCTGTGCAGTGTCTGTGGTTGTCCTTGGAGCACTTTGCTTTCCACACCCACTCAGACCCTCCCTGATGTGTGTGTAGGGCCAAGTTAGAGCGTGAGATCCTGGAATGTCTGTGAGGAGTGGGTAGAAGGTGCAGGGAGGAAAGGGATGGTGCAGAGGGGCCTGGTACGAAGGGCACTGGATGGCCATGGACTCCCCAGGCTGGCCCATCCAGGACCTGCCACAGACTGGGTGGCCCACGCATGCTGGCTGGGGGCTGCGTGTCTGTAACATGTAGTCACAGCCGAGAATAATTCTGCCCAGAGCTGGCTCCCCTGAGGGCCATGGGCACATAGTGTGGTTGGAGCCAGCATGTGGCTGGCTTCACAGAGGACAGGAGCCAGACGGTGAGTACATGCGAATGTCTGGCTGCCCCTGCAGCATGGTCAGGTGGTTTCCAATGTGCTGTGTGTCTACCTCGCCCATTTGAACCCTGGGGCAGAACCAGGGCTGGAGTAGGGGCTGAGTCTGCAGTGGCTTCCTGTAGCCCAGCAGCCTCTTCCATTTCTCCTCCTCTTGAGATAGAGAGGTGCAGGCTGTGGGACAAGGAGTGTGCAGAGCCACTGGGGAAACAGGTTCACGTCCTCTCGTGCAGGTGAGAGGATGCAGTTGCCTTGCAAGGTGGGGACGGCTGGCAAGTCAAAGGATCCTGCTTTTTTGTTGTTATTTTAAAATAAGCAGGCTGGGCGTGGTGGCTCACGCCTGTAATCCTAGCACTCTGGGAAGCCGAGGCAGGCGGATCGCTCAAGGTCAGGAGTTCGAAACCAGCCTGAGCAAGAGTGAGACCCCGTCTCTACTAAAAATAGAAAGAAATTAATTGGACAACTAAAAATATATATTAAAAAAATTAGCTGAGCATGGTGGTGCATGCCTGTAGTCCCAGCTACTCGTAAGGCTGAGGCAGGAGGATTGCTTGAGTCCAGGAGTTTGAGGTTGCTGTGAGCTAGGCTGATGGGCTGATGCCACAGCACTCTAGCCCGGGCAACAGAGTGAGACTCTGTCTCAAAAAATAAAATAAGCAGTAGCTTGGGAACAGGAAGGTGTTTGGATGGCAAGAAAGTGGCCTATTTCTGGGCTCTCTCGGGAACCCCCCACTAAGAGGGTGCCTCCTAAAGGCTGTGCAGGGAGCAGAAGGGCTCCTTCAGGAGATTCTCCACTTGCTATAGAATAGCAAACCTCCCCACATGTGTCCCATGTTAATTCTCACAGGAAATCTGTCAGTGGTGACCATGTCTCCACTCACAGGTGGGGACACTGAGACTACGGTATGGCCCCTGAATCAGTGAGCAGGGCCCTGAGTGGCAGGAAGAAAGGGTGAGCCACGTTCCTGGTGGGGCAAGCATTCTTTCTCCTGGCCTCCTTCTGTGGGACCCACTGGCCTGCCTCGTATCAGGTCTTTTCCTTTATGGAAGGTTGGGAGCGTTTGCTAGGTATTTAATGATCACTTTTGTGCCTAGCAGAATAAACTTTTTATAGGAACCCTCAACCTTTGGGGAAATATTTTACTGGCTGTGGAATCAGGAGTTCTGGGAGTATCCATGAGGACTGAACCCAGGAGACACAGGCAGGTACCTTTTCTTTTTTTTTTTTACATTTTCAGTTTCTTTTAACAGTGATGCCCCTATCTGTGGTTCTTGTTCCCCCAGCCCCCAGCGTTCCGTGTCCCTTAGCTACCTGGCTCTTACAGATACCTGAGTTCATGATCTCTGGGTTAGAAGCTGCAGAAGGGACTATGCCCACTCCCTCAACTAAGGCATGGTGCCACCACTCTGTCCTTCCAGCAGACTAATGTTCCAGAGCTCAGTTTCCTCCTTAGGAGGGACTCCATATTTAGGGGAGCACAGAAGACCAGGCAGGTACCTTAGTATGAGGTTGGCAGGAGACCAGGGACAAGCAGGAATCGCCAGTGTTCTACGAGAGTGGAACCGGTTTATGATTCCTGATTTTCTTTTCTGTTGCATCCCGTGCTACAGTGTGGGTGCCTGGGCTCCTGGAGGTCAACGAGTACAGGGCAAGGAGTCTCTGCCAGGACCAGGAAAGGAGAGGTCAGAGGGAACAGGGCAGGACGGCCTCCTGGCCACATGGTCCTGGTGTGTGGGCTGAGAAGTCTGGGTCTGGGAAGTTGTGGAAGATGTATCCAAATGAGAGGATGATTAAAGTTCAGTGTTCTTCCCTGATTTTCAAATTTTCCCTCAAAGTGAATATGTCTTTGAAATTGTGGGTGGGCTTTGCAGAGAGAATTAATAAAGTCTGATTGGAATACTCTGATGGCTTTCCTTGTCCCCGTGGCTGGGCAGTTCTCACAGAGGCCATGTGGTTTAGCTGGGCATGAACATAACTCTTCAGGGTATTGAAGACCATCAAAGACTGCTTTGGTGCAGAGTTTAGAACCTGCCCCACAGGGGACAGATATGTGCTTCTGGACTTCACACCATTATGTGACACTGGCTGGTCCTGCTAGTCCTTGATCTGTTATGTTTGAGTCCTAGGCAGAATACAAAAAAGCCAAAACAAGCCAAAAAGAATGACTATGACACAGCCAGGGTTTGTTCATTTTCACCAAGCTCAGCAAGGGTACTGCCAAGCAAGGGCTCATCTGCAATGTTGTTACAGATGTTTACAGAAAATGTGGACATTGCCTTGCTTTGGGGCCTGAAAGGCTGCGGTAATTATGTTAAATTAATATTGTACAGTCTTTCATTTCAAAATTATATATTTGTAAAGGAAGAGCTGGAAAAATAGCATAGGTGGGAAAAAAATTCCTGTCAAAAAAATAATCACTATCAGAACATGTTTTAAGGAGACCATATTAATTAAGGCTTGATGGTAGTTTTTTTTTTTCTTTTAGAAAAATGCTAAAAATATTCTTATGACTGAGAAAACTAAAGCTTCCAAGAGAAATTCCATCAAAAGATGGGTGAGATATCTGTTTCCAGGGTCCAAGGCACTTTCTAAGTCATTTTGCGCCTAGGCCACTGGGAGAGTGATCCAGGGGGACAGTTTTCTGGATTCCTCACCTGGGCTTTGAGGACAGGGCCAGGGCAGCCAGGCTGGGTTCTCCTTCTTCTCATTTTTGCTGCCGACTGGGGACTGCGGTCTGCATGGCAGTGGTGTGAGGCTGGATGTGTGGGCGTGGGGAGCAGCACTCCTGGGGTGCTCATGCACAGCAGCCTCTCACCCACTCACTGCCTGGCCTCTGGGGACCCAGAACACGAATTAGGATGCATGTTGCATTGGCATGTAGGGTTTTCAAAGCAGGTAGCAAATGTAAGCCCATCCTCTGGGATGTTGGGCCCATCAATGAATTTGGGATTTTCTTCTCTTCTACTATTGTTTAAGTCATGAGAGGCATGCCTTAAATAGGGAAGCAGCGATGTCATTTACGGGCACTTTCCCGGCCCTAAGTAGGTCAGGGTTTTGTCACAGTTTTGAAGAGATCACAGGTGAGTCACAGTAAATTTGGAGAGTCACGAATCCTGTCAGAATTCAGAGTGCATTTGTGATGTCGTCAAATAGCATACCTTAATGACTGGCCTGCAGAGCGTGGCGTGCCCTTTCTGTCCCCACGCCCCACACACACACCTGGCACATAGCACAGTCTGTGCTGAAGCCAGCCCTCAGAGGGACTTGCCCTCACTCCTGGCTGTGAAACTCCGGCCTCTTGTTGGCTTAACTGGTGGGAAAAACCAAGTCTTGGGGGAGAGTGTGAGAATCACCCCTTTTCTTGCTGGCCTCCCTTTCCCTCAGCCTTGGCTATGCTGCTCCTGAGGAAATACAGCCTTGTGCAGAAAGGGGCGTGTTGGAAGTGTGTAGCTTGATAACCAACTGAGCACACCTTGCGACCTGCACCCAGGTCAAGACACAGAACACACCAGCACCCCAGGACCTCCTTCCCACTCCATCCCCAGGGTAACCACTTTCCTCACTTCTGACACTATAGATTTGTTTTGCCTGTTTTTTACTTTATACACATGGAACCATGCAGTGTGCAGGCTTTTTTGTTTGGCTCCTGTCACTCAACATTATGTGTGTGGGATCTACACAGGTCCTATGTATAGTGGTAGCTACATACAAATCAATTACCAGTTCAGTGTAAATATACAATATTCACTGTTTATGGGCACGGGGTAGTTTCTAGTTTGGGCTACTGTGAACAGTATGGCTTCAGCCACTCTGGGGCATGTCTTTCATCGAACATTTGGATGCGTTTCTGTTGGGCAGATCCCTAGGAGTAGAATTGCTGGGTCGAAGGTTTCCATGTCTTCATCTGAAGACAAACTCCAGCTCTTCAGAAATGTACTCTTTCCAACATGTAGGAGCCAGAATGAGGTTTTCCAGCCAGAGGAAATGAAGTTAGGATGGCAATAGAGTGTATTTTGGGTCGATATTGGGTCAAGCATGAATCCAAAGTCACTTCAGTAAGTGAGTATTCTTAGAAACTGAGAGAAGAGTATTGGTCTCTATAGAGGCAGACTGCATTTTCATGAGGACTCTTCATTCCTGTAACTCAGTTAACTTTTTCTTGCTGTGCTCAGAGTTGTCCACCAACAGAGCACATCCTGTCCCTGATGAACTGACTCAGGTAGGTATTTGGAGAGTTGATTATGTAGACAGGTAGAGACCTTGTGGGATTGCCAAGTTGTCACATATGTCCCAGTGGCTTCCTCGGGCACTAAGATGTGTTTCAGAGCGGCCCTTGGACACTGAGGACACCCGCCACTCAGACGCCTCATTTCCAAGGCAGTTTGTGGTTTGACCCAGGCTCTGTCTTCTGTCAGCATTGCCTCTAATACTCTCAGGCTCTGGGGAACAGCCACAGTGGTGTCTTCCTGTCCCAGATGATGAATCTGAAGTTCAAGTTAAGTGCCTTGCCCAGAGACTCTACGTGACTAGGAGAAAGGGACTGGAGCCCAGCCTGAGCCTTCTGACCACAAATGTGATTCTGCCACATCATAACCCTTTCCTCTGTGTACCAGGCAGGTACGTTAGAGGCAGTGCTTTATTTTTCAGTGATTATTAATAGGTCCGCATCGGCAGTAAGCTCCTTTGGTGCTTGGCAGAGGTTCAGTATTATAGCCCTCCTGTTGCCTGAACAGCTGGGTGTTCCTTGGAAAATAGGATGCGACTGCCCATCAGAAGCCCTGTCAGTGTGAAACCAAGGCAAACCTGTGACTTTGGGTATTCCTTTGCTGTGGTAGTTAGTGCCCATTCTAAAAAGTTATTTTAGGAAACTCCATTACTCTAAATAGAGTAATGTGAAATCTACATCTTTAAGAAGAACATTTTAGCCGTATTGTCGATTTTAATATTTCTGTTTATGTGTATTATTTTCTGAAACCTGAAAGTTACTACCAATTACTACCAGAGAGTTACTACCATAACTACCCAATGTCTATTAAAGAAAAAAAAAGGCTGAAAAACATTCCAGGTAACTTCATGGTATTTCTACCATTAAAGGAAGCTCAATAACCTCTAGAGGGTTTAGTGTTACCTTTGATAGTTCTCCTAGAAAACAGACTACTGTTGTTTGGAGAGTGAGTTTTGAGCTTTGATTTTATAATATTCTGTAATATTTCAGAAACTGCTCCCTGCATCTTGAATTTTTAATGGGGAGTACTAGTCATAGAAGATCATTCTTATTATAAAAATAGATTTATTTTGTGCACATAATTTAGTTAATGTCTGATCAAGTTAAAGAGCTAATAAGATAAAACAACAGCAACAAAAAAGTGAATGATGCAACTTGATGTGTCATTCATATTTGGCATATATCTAAGTGACTGCTCACAATATCTCCCAGAAAAGTGATTCAGATTTTTAACACTGTTTTAAGAATCCCATCCTTGATGTAAGAGTTTACATTCCAACTCAGGTCCAGGAGGTTTTGTTCATAGTGATTGATGCTATTATTTGTACCTGAGAATCCTGTGGTAGGCACACTCCTCAGAGCTTGTCTGAACCCCTTCATACACACATTATTTCCTCATCCCACTTTTTGCTTTAGTGTAACAGGGATGTCCCTGGAATATAGAACCACAGAAGTGTATAAAAGAGAAAGCCAGGACTATCCCACATGCTCATGTGCATGTGCTAAGTGGACTCCAGGACAGACTTCAGCAGGTGGCGTGTTTCTGGAAGGATGTACCTGGCTCCTCTATTTTTTAGAGCCTCAAATTAGGTTGCTTTCCCTTTAGAGTTTAAAATAAAATAATTGTGAGCCTCATCCTGTTGGTCACAGTAGGTTCACTCTTTTGTTATCTGGTCCAAGGACCCTCAAAATACTTACCCAGCCCTATAGAGCCCATCCTACCAACAAGTGAATAGAAGAAGAAACAGGAAAGTGAACAAGTATTCTGTTCCCCAAAGTGGTCACCACCCTGTGGCTTTGTCACTGCATGATGGTGACATCCAGCGTTGAGGCCAGCACCTGCCTACTGTGAGGAGCAGCCTAGTCGCTGAGGCCTGTAGCTGCTGCCGGCCCAGGAGAATGACACCCTTGCACCAGTGTTGAGTTTAGAAGGTGGCTGAGAGCCAGAGGAGCCTGGTTTCCCAAGGCCCAGGGATCACCTCACCAGTACTATGCTGGTTCTCCAACCAGCTGTCCCCATGGAGTGCCATGGAGCCAGGGGCTGGGAGAATAGCACACCAGTGTCATGAAGTCCCTGCCCCAACCTGACTATCAGGTTGGGTCACTCAGTTCATCAGATCTGTTCTGATATTCTTGGATCTCAAAGGATAAGGGCTGTATCATGATCCAATGTACATTTGGCAGAGGTGTCTCTGGCTTTGACTATTGAGTGGATTACAAGGGGAAGGCTCAAGATCAGTTAGGAACATTGGGAGCCCTTGATATCAGTAGTGGAGTGTCCTCTAGATCACTGAGCGGTAGGGAGTGGTCCTCAAGATTATTAGGAGTAGTGGGGGGCCCCCGAAATCAGTGGTGCTGCAGGCTTCCTGGAAAGAGTTGTTGACAGCTTAGGCTAGTGGATAGAGATGGAGAGAGAGGCCTGGCTTTGAGGTCTGGTTTTTGTGGGATTGAGCTACATTGAATGTGGAGAGGTAGAGGGTGGTGTGGAGGATGGTGCCAAAGTCTCTGGCTTGGTCCCCTGGCAGGTGGCTGTGCTGGTGGTCGAGGTGGGTGTTGTGGGCATGACTAAGCTTTAGCTCTCTGCTAAAAGTTGTTATTTGTTTGGTTTTTAAAATTGCGATGAAGTTGTTATTTTTTAATGTACTTTTAAAAAAGTGACTAGTATTACATCTAAGAACTTTTCATCTGATGCTAGGTACTGAAGATATTCTCTTATCATTTCTTCTAAAATGTTATATTTGCATTTTACACTTAAATCTGTGATTCATTTTGACTTAATTTTTTTTTTTATAAAATGTGATGTTTAGGTAAAAACTCAACTTTTTGCTTATGGATGTCCAATTGCTCCAGCACCCTTTTTGAAAAGACTATCTTTCCATTGAATTGCTTTTTCACCTTTGTCATAAATCAGTTGACTGTACTTATGTGGATCTGTTTTTTATTCTATTCCATTGATCTATGTGTCTATCCCTTTACCAATACCACGCTGTCTTGATTATATTTTCTGGTAGTGATATAGTAAACCTTAACATCAGGTATAATGATTCCTCTCATTTCATTCCTCTTTTTCAAAATTATTTTAGCTATTCCAGCTCCTTTGCCTTTCCATAAATATTTTAGATTAAGCTTGTCTATATCTATAAAAACACTTTGCCAGGATTTTGATAAGAATTTGGATAGAATTAACATCTTTATTATACTGAGTCTTCCAGTCTATGACCACAGTATGTTTCTCCATTTAGTTAGATCTTCTTTGATTATTGTTTTGTAATTTTAAATATACAAGTCCAATATATGTTTTGGTCAATTTATACCTAAGCATTTTTGAATGTTTATAAATCATATTATGCTACTGTGTTTTGTTTCCACATGTGCATTGCTCGTATATAGAAACAGATTTTTTTTCTTTTTTTTTTTTTTTTTTGAGGCAGGCTCTCACTCTGTCACCCAGGCTGGAGTGCAGTAGCACAATCATAGCACATTGTAACCTCAAACTCCTGGACTCAAGCAATCCTCCCACCTCAGCCTCCTGAGTAGCTAGAACTACAGGTGTACAATACCATGCCCAGCTAATTTTTTAATTTTATTTTATTTTTGTAGAGACAGGATCTTGCTATGCTGACCAGGCTGTTGTTCAACTTCTGGCTTCGAGCCTCCTGCCGCATCCTTCCAAAGAACTGGGATTATAGGAATGAGCTACAACACCCAGCCCTGCAATTGATTTTTGTCTGTTTATCTTGTATCTTCTGACTTTGCTAAATTCATTTAGTTACAGAAGACTTTCCATAGATTTCTTGGGATTTTCTATGTAGACTATGTTACCTGTAAATAGGGATGACTCTGTTTCTCCTTTTTCAATCTGCATGTCTTTTTATTTCCTTTGCAGGCCTTATTGCACTAGCTAGAACCTCTGGTGTATTGAATAGCAGTGGTGAGAGTGGGCATCCTTTTCTGCTTCCTGATTCTAGAGAGAAAGCACTCAGTTTTTGGGTAATCATTATGACGGAGCTGTAGGATTTTTGTAGATGCTCTTAATCATTTTGAGAAAGTTTCCTTCCATTCCTAATTTGCTGTGTGTTTTTATCATGAATATATGTTGGATCTTGTCAAATGTTTTTTCTGATACAGTTAATATGATCATGTGGTTTTTGTATTTAGCCTGTTAATATAGAAGATTATATTGATTGATTTTTTTAAAAAATACCAAACTAGCCTTGCTTCTCTGGAATAAAGCCCACTTGGCCATGGTGTATTCTTCTTTATATATATTGCTAGACTCTATTTGCTAATATTTTGTGAAGTTTGTTGTGGCTATGATCATGAGGGATGTTGCTACCTTTTTTTTTTTTTTTACTGTCTTTGATTGTTCTTGATGTCATGGTAATACTAACCTCATAAAATGAGTTGGGAAAATATTATTCTTAGTTCTGATTTCTGAGAAAAGAATTATGAGTTAAATTCCACACTGTAAAAATTTTTTTAGATCTCTCAATATAGAATGATTTAAATTCATGAAAAGTGAAAAGAGAGAGAGGGAAAAAGGAATATACAAGTTATACAAGTACCTTCTTTTAGGTTCTAAAATGTCCTGTCCCAGAGATAGTTGTGAAAGACTACATCTGTACCACAATTCTTTATTAGAGAATTTTTAAATGTTAGCACCAAATTAGAGCATTTAAAAATTAAAGAGAGCATTTAAAAATGTTAGCACCAAATATCACCTTTAGAATATGCTCGAAACATGTGCCTTGAATCAGAGGCAAATTATAAAACAGTGCTGTGTTTCTGAAAAAAGGTTTTGGTTTTTCAGTGTTGTTATCATGGGGGATATGCTTTAAATATTGGGTTGGTCACTTAAACTCATATGCATACATGTTAAGAATCCCTAATCCAAAGATATGAAATCCCAAATGCTCCAAAATCCTAAATGTTTTGAGTGCTGACATGACACTCAAAGGAAATGCATGTTGAAACACTTCAGATTTGGGGTTTTTGGGTTAGGGATGCTCAACCAATAAGTAGATTGTAAACATTCCAAAATCCAATAAAATATTTCTTCATGTACAGATTGAGTAGCCCTTATCCAAAATGCTTGGGACCAGACGTATTTCATATTTTGCATTTCTTGTCAATGACAACCAGTCCTGGCTGCCTCTGGCTTACTATTTACAGTGAAAAATCAGTGCTGTTTTTGCCTTGTTCCACGTTGCTTTCCCATTCTCTGCAGTGACCAGCAAAGAGAAGGTTTTAGGAAGGCCAAACAAGTTGGTGCTTCCTGTAGAGTTGCCAGATGTCTAAAAATAATAATGCAGGATGCCCAGTTAAATTTGAATTTCAGATAAATAACCAATAGTGACTTAGTATAAGCTTGTCTCGCATATTACATGGGAAATTATTATACTGAAACATTCATTGTTTTTCTGAAATTCAAATTTAACTGTATGTCCTGTATTTTATCCGGCAACCCTAGTTTTTTCCCACATTTTTTTCCTGTCTTTTAACCTTGCTCATTTTCATTCAAGGTAAAAGCTAAAGAAGTTACAGAAGGAATCAAAATTCTGCAGCAATAGTTTTATTTAGCAAAATTCTGCAGCAATAGAATAATATGGTTGTCTTTTCCTGGCAAGTGAACAAGATGGTGAATTTTTTGAAATATTTTTTTTCCATTGGTGCCTGCAGCAAGGTGTTTAGCCCTGGGCGTGTGTGTGGGGGATCACACCCCTCCCCATGGTAGCTGCGCCTGCACCATCGTTGTGCCCGCACCATCGTTGCTCACTCACACTTTCTATTCGCAGTGATTTCACTCCATTTGTCTCGCCACTGTCTAATTATTCAGAAAGATTCTTACTCATCCACACATCCACACCTCAGTCCTATTTGCAATTACCCTTTTAGGATGCTGCCTAAATTAGTGTCCATACACTACAGATAACAGCCTTTATATACTTCCTGGGTCAGATATATAAGCAGATATAGAGTTTTATCTATTGTGTGCTTTACTTAAATTGTCCACCATTGTAAGCATTGTCCTGACATCGTGTATAGTGCTTGGATTTGATGGTTGGCCTAAAGAGGGGGAAAAAAAAATACACACACACACACACATAACTTTTCTGTCAACACCCCGAGGTATCAGATGCCAGCAAGAGGGTGCCGGGCTGGGGAGAGAGCTCTTAGCAGTCATCCTGCCTTCTCTCTTTACAGCAGTGATGCTCCCAGAGCCCCCATTCCATTCCCTCCTGCTTTGTTCTGTTTCAGGCAGTTGGCAAAACCACACCCTGAACCATGTTGCTATGAACAGCATTCTTTTATCTGTTTCAATTTGTTGCATCCCAGGGGAAGGAAATGCCCCTGACTCTTGTTTGTACTTTTGATTGGTTGTAGGGTACCTGAGGCCATTTGAATTACAACTGCCAAAAACAAAAGCTAAAGAGTATTACTCTTTTCAGGGCCAAATACCATTAATGTAAAGTCAGGAAAAAAAAATAGCTAAAGGCTCTCCTGGGCCTCCCTGTTCCATTTGGAAGATTCTAAAGAATATGGGGCTCTGGGTAGGGATGACTTGGGGAGGACCCCCCAAAAGCGGAGAGAGGCTTCCAGGGCCATTTTTGTGATGACTTGTGAAAACCAAACTCCCTGTTCCAAAGTTTGTGATTAAGTTTCACATTTTTACCATTTGCAACTAAATTCACTTAAAATATAGGTTAAAATATTCTTTGTGATAAGCTATTTTATTCCCTTAAAATATAGAAGTGAGAAATGTGATAATTGCTAACATCTCTGAAATTCTGAGGATATTTAAATCTAGTCTGGCTCTAAAAGTGTTAATAAATTGTAGATACAACATGTTTACATTGGCTTAAATATGTTTTCTTGGTTAAATAGCATAAATATATATTTGCTAAGAATTGATCTTTCAGTGCTCAGAATGGATATTTTGCCACAATTTTGATGTCGTAATAGGAAGTGAAAAAATACCACTTGCTACAATTCTGTTATCATTTCTAGGAATGTTTCTGCAGCCCTCAAACCTGGATATAAATTTTTCCATGTGGAAATGGTTTATTTTGTAAATATCCTCTGTACCTTGCTTTTTACTCTTAAGCATAAAGAGTATTTGATTTCTAATAAGCAGAAATTATTAGAATTCACATATGCATGCATCAAGTGTGTATTGGTCAAACCTCATGGGCAAATGTGCAGGGAACTTGCCTGAGTTGGGCATTTTGTGGAGAAAGGGCTTCTGTTTTCATCACTTGGGCTTTCTCTGCATCCATTCTCAACTTTCAGGGGTCCTCAAACTACAGCCCGCGGACCACATGCGGCCCGCCAAGGACATTTATCCGGCCCGCTGGGTGTTTTTGCCACCGCTGCCTGTCCTGCTTAGCAGCCAACTAGTCCCGGGCCCACAGTGCGCATGTGTGGAATGTGCGCCACACTCTCCAACGGCCCTCCAGCGGTCTGAGGGACAGTGAACTGGCCCCCTGTTTAAAAAGTTTGAGGACCCCTGAATATGAAGCTCAGCGCTTTGCTGAGAAATCATAATTAAAAATAATGCCCTCTTTGTTTTTTCTCTGGGAAAAAGGAGCATAGGATTGCCTCATGTTTCCTTCCTGAAAGAGTATTAAGAATGTTACTTCAGACTAGTTAGAATGGCTACGATTAAAAAACAAAGCAAAACAAAAGAAACACTGAGAAAACAAGTGCTCATGAGCACTTGGGAGAAACGGGAGTTCTTGTGCACTATTGGTGGGAATGTAAAATGGTGCGGCTGCTGTGGGAACAGTGTGGCAGTTCCTCAAAAAATTAAAGGTAGAATTACCAAATGATCCAGGTGTCTGACTTCTGGGTATATATCCCAAAGAAGTGAAAGCAGAAACTTGAACAGATATTTGCACACCCATGTTCATAGCAGCATGATTCACAACAGCCACAAGGTGAGAACAACCCAGGTGTCCCTGGACAGATGAGTGGATGAACACAATGTAGCAGATACACACAGTGGAATAGTATTCAGCTTTAACAAGGAAGGAGATTCTGACACATGCTACAACATGGATGAACCTTGAGGACATTATGCTGAATGAAATAAGCCAGTCCCCAAAAGACAAGTACTATGTGATCTCACTTATGCGAGGTACCCAGAGCAGTCACATCCACAGAGACAGAAAGTAGGATGGCAGTGGCCAGGGGCAGGGGAAGGAGGGAGCTAATGTTTAATGGGTGCAGAGTTTCAGTTTTAGAAGATGAGAAGCATACTGGTGATGGTTGTACAACGGTGTGAATGCACTTACTGCCCTAGAACTGTACACTTCTAAGTGGTTAAGATGGTAAATTTTATGTCATGTGTATTCTATCATAATTTGTTTTTTAAAAGTATCAAAGATGTGTGCCTGTCTGGAGATGAAGGAGCACTTATTCCTTGCTGTTCCCATATAGATGTTTCCGGATGGCAGCGTGGGACTATAACGGGCCTGTGTTCTCCCTGGGGGTTACATGTGACACACTCAAGCAAGTTAGGTTCTCTTTCAGGTCGGTGTGCCCTGGGCATCTGTAGGTTTTCTCTGGCTCCCCATCACCTGACACTGGTATGGCCAGAGGCACCCCAGTGGGGGAAAGATGCCTGGAGAGCCTCTGGTTCAGACTGTGGGAAAGGGGTCCCTCACCCAACGTTGTCCTAGGTTCTCAGCCTACCAGCCTGACTTTTTATTTTTCTTTTGAGGTAAAATTAAATGCACAGATTAGATGAGTCTTGACAAATGCATACACCTGTATAATCCAAGTCCTTATTGAGTTATAGAACATTAACATCACACTAGAAAGTTCCCTCATTTCCTGCCCCAGCCTCTCTCCCAGGCAACCCCCTTTCTGATTTCTCCATCATAGATTAATTTTGTCTATTCTAGAACTTCCTACGAAAGAAATAAGGCAATAGGCAATCATCTTCACTCTGCTTAATGCTTTTGCAGTCCATCCATGTTGTTGGTTTATCGGTGGCCTGTTCCTTTTCATTACTGTCTATGTTCCATTGCCTCATTGTGCCGGGGTTTGTTTGGCTACTTTCCTGTGGCTGGACTCCTGGACTGTTCCCAGTTTGGGGCTCTTATGAATAAGGCTGCTGTGAACATTCTTATACAAGGCCTTTTGTGAGCAGATGCTTTGGTTTCTCTTGGGTTACTACCTAGGAATAGAATTATTAGGTCATAGGACAGTTTACAAAAGACTGCCAGACCATTTTGTACTCCCACCCACAAGGTGTGAGGGTTCTGGCACATCCGTGCCGGTGTTTGGTATTGGCAGCTCGATTTCCTTTAAGGCATTGCCGTGGGTGTGTAGCGATGTATCATTGTATTAATAGTTTCAATTTGCATTTCCCTGTTGACCAAAGATGTTAAAGACTTAATTATCGTGCATATACTCTTCCTTTGTGAACTGCCTATTCAGGTCTTTTACTGACTTGTACTAGGTTGTTTGTCTTTTAATTGTTGAGTTGTAATTATATCTTTTGATAAGTAGAATTTTTAAATTATTATGAAGTCTAATTCATCATTTTTTTCATTGGTCGTTATTATTTCTGTGTCCTAAGTAACTTTTGCCTTTCCCAAGACATGAAGATATTCTCCTATATTTTTTCTTAAAGATTTATAGTTTATATTGTACATTGAGGTTTGTAAAAGCTTTTACAATAAGCTTCTACATTGAGGTTTAATTCATCTCAAATTAATTTTTGTGTACAGTGTGAGATGAGGGTGAGGGTTATTTTTTTCTGTATGGATATCCAGTTTTTTCAGCGCCATTTGTTGAAAAGACTATCCTATCCATGTTGAATTACAGTGGTGCCTTTGTTGAAACTCAAACGGTCATGTAAATGAGGGTTCATTCTGTTCCACTGAGCAATTTGCCTGTCATGCCATTATCGCACTGCCTTGATTACTGCACCTTTATAGTAACATCCCCAACTTCTGGCTTTCCGTTTTCTTAGCTGGGCATCAGTGTGAGACAGTAGATAATATTGACTTTGTTTGCTCATACTCACTTGCCTTATATGTAAAATAGTGATGGCGTCACTGACGGTGAGGACTAAATGAATTCTGATGGTGACATCGGGCACAGGGCACACATAAGACATCTTCAGTAAATGGTTCTCTTCCTATTCGATTCTGGAAGTGAATTCACATCTTTGGGTTCTATCACCTCATCACTGTGGTATAGGTGAGAAGTCAGTGCAGGAGCAACAAGGTGAAATAATTTCAGTTAAGGTCTTTGATTCAGTGGCAGAATAAAAATAAATGTAGCTCTAATCTACTGAATTCCATTGTTGACCTTGGTCATTTCGTTTTGTAGCATTCTCTAATTTTTTTTTTTTATACAACTCATTGGCATTTATTCCATTAACAGTTTTTGGCAGTCACCACATCTGTTTAGTTGCAAGATGTTTCTTCACCACAGAGGGAAACCCCATTCCATTAAGCAGTGTGTCTCCACCGCCTCCCCCCACATTCTCTGAAAAACCTCAAACTGATTCCTGTTTCTGTGGATTTTTTTCTTCTGAATGTCATATAAATGTAATTGTACAGTATGTGACACTTTGTGTTTGTCTTCTTTCACATAGCTTCGTATTTTTGATGATCATCCACATCATGTATATATATGTATTCCATTCCTTTTCGTGGCTGAATAATATTCCAGTGTGGAGAAATTCACATTTTATTGATTTATTCATCAGTTGATGGACATTTGGGTAGTTTTCATCTTTTGTCTATTGTGAATGGAGCTCCTATGAACACTGATTATATGTAAGTGCTTGTTTGAACATCTGTTTTCAATTATTTGTGTTATATACCCAGGAGCAGAAATCTAGGTCATATGGTGATTCTGGGTTTAACTTTTTAAGTAACTGCCAAATTTCTTTCCACAGTATCCAAATCATTTTCATTCCCACTAGCAATTTTTTTTTGAAGTTGCTCTGTATGAACCCCACTTTTGTTATGTATCAAATGAAGATAATACCCCTCAAGGTCATTGTCGGACATGGGTGCATGCAGGCAGATGAAAGCATTTTGTAGGGGCTAAAACATAGCAGCAGAAATTGCTGTCCTGACCTTTCTCTCTCCATTGGAATTGCAAACATTCAGAAGGCAGGGCAGATTTTTTTTCTTTTCCATTTTTGTGTCTGGCTCAGATATGAGGCCTAACATCATTGATTTGGTATTGATTTGGCGTTGATGAACAGAACATTTAAAACCATTTACTAGAAGTGTTTAGAGATGACTTAAAGAGCCAGCTCTTGCCTTCTTGAAAGTTTTGGTTTTAGGCACAAACTGGGGCAGGTTAAAGAAGAAATAGCATGTGTGGCATACGGACACTCAGACTGGAGCAAGCAGCAGATGGTGATGGTGAGACAGAACAGCCAGCCACGTGCCATCCCTGCCTCTGAAGGTGTGTTTGGAACATCGCAAAGTCCCTTAACCCAGAGAAGGATGAATGTCTCAGGCAGGGTGTGGGTGGGGTGGGTATGAGGAGGAGGAAGAGAAGGGCAGGAATAGGCTCCCATGGAGACAGAAATTGCTATGGTCGTTTTGAGCCCTAAGCAGTGGTTTTGAGGACTGTTTGGGAGTTTCACGCTGTTAGGTTCAGTGTGTTTGGATCTCAGGTAACAGTCAGGTGTCAAAGAACAGCTCTTTTCCTTTTCTGTAAGTCTGCTTAGATTCTGATTCTGGGCTTCCCTTCATTCCATACAGCCTGTGCCACAGTCATTTTGGGCATTTTCTGCTGCTATTGGTTGTGCTGGGGGAGGGATCTTCAGAACTGAAAGGGGTAGTCCTCAAGGGGGAATGGCCATCCTCAGGCCACCGTCTGTGTGGTCATTGGTCCACATGGATGCACTCTGCAGTGCCCATACTCCTGCTTGCCTCATGCTTACAGGTATGTGCACCTGGCCAAGGTTGGGAATGGTTGGAACCTTTATAGTAACAACCCAACTTCCAGCGTCTTCCATTCACACCAAGGTGGGCTCCACTCTCTGGAGCTTTCACCCTGGGCAGAGGCCTGTGGAACCGAGAATGAAGATGGCAGAAGCCTTCTTTCATCTGCTTAGGGTGAAATTTCCAGATCAAAACTGGCATGGCCGAGAGATAAAGTTTGGAGAACCTCCCCATCTGGAACTGTTCCTTACCAAGTTGGTGGTTCTGGAGCAGACCCTGTCCCAGGTCCGGTGCGACCCTCCAAGGGGAGGGAGGGCATCTTCATGCCTCCAGGCATAACTTGCATGCTCCCCCGCTGCTGCCTCCCCCTTTGCTGTGCCGTCTGTCCATACCCATCTCTCTGCTAGTCTCTTTGGTTTTCTTCCTCTGATTCATTAATGGGCACATTCATTCCTTCATTTAACAGGTATTTATGGAGCATGTTCTTTGGACCAGAGGCATCAAATGCAGAAGTAAATGAGTGCTTTTCCCTCATTTGGATAGAGCCAGTTCAGTGCCACTGGACACTCAGGCATGGCAATGAAGAGGGACTGCGTCCTCCTCCATTCATAGCGTACGTCCTCTGCTCCTGGCTTAGGGCCCAGCCCAAGATGCAGCAGGAGAGGACGATGTAGGAGGCAGCAGTGAAAACTCTCCACCCAGAGGATTTGTGACAATAAGTACTGTGTATTAACCAGCCCTTGAAGGCCATAAACTCAAGAAGGCAGGTTCCTAGAACAGAATAAGGTGCAGATCAGTGAGAAAATATTCCAGGTAAGTTTGGATCAAGCCCATATACTCTCTTACCTTACTTCCCCTGTTGAGTCCACACTATCTTTTGATAAATAGTTGATCTCAAAGGTGACTAAGGACAACAAAAGAACTAGCAAGCAGAGAAACCTAAACATAAAAAAGAAAATGACATATTATATTTTATTGTTGACAGTAGTCATCCTACTATGCAATATGCCACTCAGAACAGAAGATTTTGTATGTTCCCACCATGAAGAAGTGGTGAATGTTTAAGGTGATGGATATGTTAACTGCCCTGATTTGATCATTACACAATGTATACATGTATGAAAACATCACATTGTACCCCCAAAATATGTATAATTATTGTGTATCAGTGAAAATTAAAAAAAATAAATTTAAAGGAAGAAAGAAAATACTAACAAAAAAGAAAAAGATGTAAGCAAATGTCTAAGGAAGAATGTGGATGATTCAGAGACTATCTCAAGAGTTCAGAAAAGTAAATTTCCATATGCTCAAAGAAAATGCTGGCAACGTGATCTCTAACACAGAATTCAGGCATAGAGGAAAGATTCAGAAGGAGTGAGTGAGACAGTAGAAAACAGGGCACAACCTGGCAGAATAGAGGGGGAAAAAGTGGAAGAGAAAAAAGTAAAATGATTCCAACACAGAGAATAATTCAGAAGCTGCAAAACAGAAGCCTCCTTGAAAATGAAAACCCTGTGGACAGGCTAGAAGAAATGACACAAAAGGGACAAAATGGCACCATAATTTGATTTCCTAACAAAGGGTTTTAGAAAAGAAGGAAAAAAATTAAGCACAGGATAGAAGAAAACTGTCTAAATATACAGGGCCGATTCAGCTCTGTCATTCAAAAGGAACAGTTGCATTTAGGTAAGCGTGAAAAACAAGACTTATATCCTGGTAAATTTCTTGATTTCCATGGTGATCTTCACATGGCATCGAGGCAGAAAAGGTGGGTAGAATTACATGAGGTCAGCCTCTGTCAAGCAACACTTTCTGAAAGATACTGAAGAAATAGTTACTGAGAAATTCTTGGTGGAACACAATTATGGGGGGCCCCCATAATTTCTATTTAGCCAAATTGTCCTAAGTACAAAGATAAAGACAATGGACAGATATTCTCAGGCATGCCAGAAATCAGAGAGCTTAGCTGCTGTGAGCCCTTTGAGTCAGGGTTTTGAATAAAACTCTTGAATGTTGAAATCCAGCCAAAATAGAAGTGAATACAAGTACAGAGCTTGGTATAAGATGGGTGGTGAACCTTAGATATTTTTAAGTATACAAATAAGACAGATTGGCCATCTGTGTGAATTATAATGGCAGCACATAATATAAGTGATACAAACCTTGCAAATAATGCTATAATTTAGGAAAATCTCTGGCTAGGGGAAGGGAGGGGACATGTACATATTGTAATGGCCTCATCTTGCTCAGCAAAACAGTTGATGGTCACTACATTGAAAAGGCTATTTTAAAAAATGAGAGTTATAACTTCAAGGTTTTTCATAATGTTTTTGTTACCATCTTTTAGGAAGCTGTCTGCTATAGTGAAGAAACATTTCTCTGAAATGTAGCAGTTCTTTCTGTCTTGCTGTCCCATCTTTCCTTTCCTTTCATTGTCCTTGTGATGAAAAACACAGCTTACCAAATAGTACGTTGTAGGCATTGGGAATACTTGGGGAGCTGGCATTCATGAATGGAGCATCACTGCGGAGTGACAGGTGTTGCTATGGAAATGAAACAGGTAAAGTGATGGAGGGTCAGGGCAAGACACAGCCCAGGAAGGCCTCTGTGAGGAGGTGCTTAGATGAGGGCTGGATGCTGAGCTGGAGCCAGCCTGGCTAGGGGAGTATGCTCCAGTGTCTTGCATAGGAAGGAGTCTGTTCCAGAAACAGAACAAAGGCCTTTTGTTCAGTGTCCCTGCTTTGCTGGTACTCTAGCAGGTGTTCTGCCTAGTGGCTAATCCTGTCCCCTGCTATACTCTTTATGCCTTGGTCTGTGTCATGGTATTTTTGCCCACCTAACAAGCCTTCAGGACTATCAGGAAGGTGCTCAATGAATGTATAAGGATGGATGCATGAATGAGTGAATAAATGAATGGATTCTTTGAGGGTGTCGGGTTAATGACATATTATAGATTATGCCATGAACTGCTTATTATTATTAAATTTGATATTTCTAAAGCAAACTTCCTTTTGGAAACTATGAAATCCACATTTTCCAGGATAGGATTTAGTCTGCTAACAATGGCACATGACCAGGCAGTCTGATATTCTGGTATCCTCCCGTGAACCATGTGAATTTCTCTTCTAAGAGTTTTAGGTTCTAAGGTCCAGGTGCAATCAGAGAAATTAAATTGACAGACAAGATCCTTATGTGAGAAGAAAATAAGTTGAGATTATTTTCCATCAGGTTCAGAAAGCAATGCCCTTCTGGAAGACTTGAGTGTAACACTTTCGATAATTTTGTATTTACCTATTCTTTGCTGTAAGGATATTTACATAACTGATATAGGAACTCTTGGAAACAAGGTAATGAGTAATTTAGGTCCTTTAAAATATATGTATCTTCTTTGCTGGCAAGATTTCTTGGTGTGGGGCTCTGCATTTTAGCAATCAAATGTATAGGTTTGTTATTTTGTTTAATGTGGCCATAATTTACTGGTTAACATGTGGAATGCTGTTGTGTAAGTCTACACCCCATGGGTGTGGGGCAAAGACATTCTCCTCCCTAGAAGCCCAGCTTAGTAAGATTGGTGGAAGGTCTCTGATGGTCCTACCTGTGTTCAAAAGAGGTTTCCTGGGGAGATGTTCAGGAGCAGGGCTGTGTATATGGTACTTTTTGTCTTTAGAACATAGGCCTCAGAGAGACTGACAAAGTTTTCAGTATATAGCTGAACCGTCCTTTGAACGTTGTTCTTCAGCCTCTTGAAATCTATGCCCCATAGGCCAAGATTTTTTTTTTTGCTCTATTTTACCCTCTGTAGTTTGTACTTAGAAAAGTACATCTTTTAGAGTTTTTCCAAACAGAAAATTCATAAAATTAGGTGTTTTTTTTTTTAACCAGTTATGGTTTGTGGAGATTTTGGAGGCTTCTAATGAAGGTACCCAGCCTTCCCCTCCACCCTGAGGTCAAGTTTGCACAAAGATACTCTCCAGAAACGTGTGTCACGGTGTGTTTTCCAGGTGATGTGCCCCCTTAGTCCTGGGGGGTCTGCCTGGATGTAAGATAAAGCCTCTTCAAGCTCTGTGCTCGCTGATCTCTCTTATGTAAGAAAGTCCCAGCAACTGACACTTGCAGTGTGCTATTTAAAGGGAGTTTCCTGTGAATGTCTTTGCAAGTGAAGAGAACCTTGTCTGCTTATTTGTGATGTTCCTTCTCTGCCCTCGGAGAGGCGGGGTGGCCGGGCTGCGGGTGCAGGCCTGCGTTTGAATCCCAGTCCCTCTTCGAGGGCACCCGCTTTGTCACCACACCCTCTCAGAGCCTCTCTTTCCTCATCTGTAAACTAGGTACACTGGTTGGATTTCTTGTTTTGGTTTTTTGTTGTTGTTGTTGTTGCTTCTTTGTCTTTTTGCTGATGAACAACAGAAACTGGATAGAGCTGGGGAGCGTGGCCCATGGCACCCTGAGCATTCCCAGTCAGATACAGCAGGGTCCCAGGACGTGCTGGCCCCAAGAGAGCAGTGCTGTGGGAAGCCAGGCCTGTGTCTGCCCCATGTGGCTCCATTTCTCACTGTGTAACTGTGTCATTTTTTCTCTCCCTGCCGGCCAGCTCCCTCCTGAGTTTCCTCCTGCACATGGGAGCAGATATCCACCAGCAGCTTCCTCACTTCAGAGAGCTACCACCTTACGACACCAAGAGCACAGCAACAAAAGAAAAAATAGACACATTGGACCACATCAAAATTAAAAACTTTTGTGCTGCAAACAATACTTTCAAGGAAGCGAAAAGACAGCCCACATAATGGGAGAAAATATTTGCAAATTCTATCTGATAAGGGATTCAAATCCAGAATATATAAAGAACTCTTACAACCCAATAATAAAAAGACAAAGATAACAAATAACTAATAGGGAAGATACTCGAATATACAATTCTCCAAAGAAGGTATACAGATGGACAAAAGGCACATGAAAATATGCTCAACATCATCTGTCATTAGGGACACACAAATCAAAACTACAATGAGGTATCATTCACACCCACTAGGATGTCTAGAATCAATACAACAGGCAAGTGTTGATGAGGAGGTGGAGAGATTGGAGCTATCCCACATTGCTGGTGGGAATGGAAAATGGCGCAGCTCTTTGAAAAACAGTTTGACGGTTCCTCCAAAAGTGAAACATAGAATTTCCATATGACCCAGCAATTCTCCTACGCAAGAGAAATGCAAACATATGTCCACACAAAAACTTGTACATGAGTGCTTATTAGCATTATTCATAATAACCAAAAAGTAGAACCAACCCAATACCCATCAACTGATGAATGCTTAAACAAAATGTAAGGTACAATTGCATATTGTATTATTCAGCTATACAAAGAAATGAAGAACTGATACATGCCACAACATGATTGACCCTTGAAACCATGCTAAGTGAAAGGATTCAGTCATAAAAGACCATGCATTATATGATTTCATTCACATAAAATATCCATAACAAGAAAATCTGTAGAGTCAGAAAGTATATTAGTGGTTGCCTAGGCCTGGGGACCTCAGGGGGGATGACAAGTGACTGCTTGTGGACACAGGGTTTCTTTTAGGATCATGAAAATGTTTTAGAATTAGATTGTGCTGATGGTTGCACAACTCTGTGGATATACTATTAATAAAAGCCATTGAATTGTACACATGAAATGGGTAAATCATATGGTAAGTGAATTATATCTTAATAAAGCTTGTTAAAAAATAAAAATTTGGCCAAGCATGGTGGCTCATGCCTGTAATCCCAGCACTTTGAAAGATTACGGTGGAAGGATTGCTTGAGGCCAGGCGTTCAAGACCAGCCTGGGCAACAAAGCAAACCTCATCTCTACAAAAAATATTAAAATTAGCCAGGTGTGGTGGCATGTACCTGTAGTCCCAGCTACTCAGGAGGCTGAGGCAAGAGGATTGCTTGAGCCCAGAAATTGGAGATTACAGAGAGCTATGATCACACCACTGCTCTCCAGCCTGGGCAATAGAGTGAGACCCCACTTCAAAAATAAATAAATAAAAAGTTTTAAATTTTAAAAAATAAAAAGAATTGTTTAGCCTTGATTCCAAATTCCTGGGGAAAGACCTGTCCTAGCTTGAGGGGAGCAAACTACTGGACCCAGAGTTGGATCCTGTTATAAGAACGTAGCTACCAGAAAGTGATGAATCTGTGTCCCTGGCAAAGCAGGAAGGCCTGGAGCCAGGCAGAGAAAGCAATAGGTATCGGTGCATGAAGATGACAGTAGTGTCTGCCTTGCAGGGTGATATTAGGATTGCAGTAAGTAAATGCACGCGAAGCATTTAATACAGTGGCACACTGTTCTGTTGACTACGATGACTACATCAATGTTACTTTACGCTGGGAAGAATTGTGAGATACAGTATACAAATTAAAGCACCAAAAATGGTCAAGTGATAAACTCAACGTAAAGGAACCTGAAGAGAAACCTGAGAATGAAAAGGATATTTAACTCTGACTTTACTATTTGGGAAGGCAAGTGGTGAGTGGTTGATTGTTTAAGTGGAATACATTCGTACTTTGTATTTTTAAATATATAGATTTGAATCATCTTATAGACAGAGTCTCATTTACCTTCAGCAATAATTTATACACTCCATTGCCTGCTTGCATGAGAATTTACTGAATTCTATGTGTATGTTACTGTCATTAACTGCCCATTGCTGCCTCCTGTGATAGTGTATCTTAAGTGGTTGCCAACAGAAGCAAATACCAAGAATGTTTAAGGACGGAGTGGGATGGGATTATAGGGCTTCCTATAATCAACCTTTGTATCTGACACTCAGAGCATGAGCTTTATTCAACTTCTTAGGTTGCATCATGTGCCATATGAATGATACCACTTCAGGGTGTTGAGGTGAAGATTAAAGGGGATTAGGTATTTAAAACACATGTATACCTAAGATATAATCACAAAACCATAAATACTGTGACTATAGATTTTAATAATCATAGTAAACGTCAGTAACATATATTTATGTACTTATATATTAATATAAGTTCTTATGTTTTGTTATGTATATATATAGTATATATTAAATAATATAAAAGTACTTACGTTACCTATATGATATAAATATCTAAGCATATATATGTTATCTAAAAATTAAGTGGCTTTTGAATTATGTACATATGATTACTTTAGAAAAAGTACAATATGCAGATAACAACAAAAAATAAGTTGAAATCTAGAAATTCCATTATTCCCAAACAACCACAATTGGCATCTATCCTTCCAGATTTTATTTATTGCTCTACAAGTAAATGGATTATGCCAGCCATATTCTTTTTTCCCCTGAGCATTTACTAAATATCTGTGTGCATTAATAAATGCAGATCTGCATCATTTTTTGAAACTTTTTTGTTTTTAGGTAATTTTAGACTTACGGAAGAGTTGTAAAGTGCTTACTTCTCTCTAGCGCTCAACTTATTTGCATCCTCCATAGGCCCATCAGTTTTCTTCAGAAGTCCTTACTCTTAATTTTTAGGTTTTATTTTTCCTCCTAAGCCATTTGTCCAACTAAAAGAAATTACTAGGCTTTCAATCCACTCGTAGTTTATAACAACAAGTGCGAGGGTTCTACCCTTCCTTAGGTCTTCGCCTTTAAAATTTGGTTTTGTAGCTCAAAGTCCATGCTTTGTTTAATCTCTTATTATTTGGAGATAAGAAGCTGTTTCATCCTCCAACCTGATAAGTCCCTAAATTTATACACTGCCTTCTTTTATTCCTGCCTGCAAATAGTCCAGTTGTCCTCTGAGCTCATCTCTCTTGTGTTAATACTACCTACCATACCAAACCCAGCCACCAGCAACCCTCCCTCCATCTCTTCTCATCAAGCACAGGATCTGCCCTCCAGATGCTCACAGGAGATAGTTTTACTGAACCCTGTACCCAAACCCTGATACCAGGGCTACATAAATTATTTTTTTTTTACAGCAGCAGAACACTAGCAGATTCCCATTTCTGTAGCAATCACCATAATCTCTGTTATGCTTTAGTAACAAACAATTTCAAGATCTCAGTCACTTAAAAAAGTTGATTTCTCACTCCCATTCCTTGTCCGTCCCCAGTCAGTGGAGCCACTGGGCTGCAGACAGAAGGAGCAGCCACTGCATGGCACACTGTGGTGGCCAGGGGAGAGAGGGGTGTGGGAAGAGGCTCTCAGGCTTGCGCCCAGAAGCAGTGCATCAACTCTGCCCACTCTTCATCAGCCACAGCAAGGCTGGCGGCTTTACCCCAGGGAGAGGGTGGCCACAGTCACCCTTCTTCTGGAAGGAAGGAGCCAGACACACTGGGTGAGCAGCACCAGGGACTGTCATAGTGCCCTTTTGTTGAACATTTGAGTTGTTTCTGTTGTTTTTCTCCCTATAAACAGAGATGCAATGAACATCTTTTTATCCATACCTCTGTTTTTCCCTGTCCTATTATTTTCCAAGGATAAATTTATAGTATACATGGAAAAACTGTGTTAAAATTTTGGGCTTTAAGGATGTTGCTGGCCTGCATGGTACATGTGTTAGTCTGTTCCTGCCACTATAACAAAACACCTTAGATTGGTCATTTATAATTAATAGAAATGTATTTCTGGCAGTTCTGGAGGCTGAGAAGTCCAAGATCAAGGTGCCAGCAGATTCTTGCCTTGTTGCTTTCTCAGATGGAAGACACAAGGGCAAAAGGGACTAACACGGTCTCCTCACATGGCAGAAGAGATGGAAGGAGGGAGGCAGTTCTCTGACCGTCTTTTGCAAGGGCACTACTCCCATTCCTGAGGGAGAGGCCCTCATGACCTAATCACCTCCCAGAGGCCTCACCTCTTAATACCATCACCTTGGGGCTGAAGTTCCAACATATGAGTTCTGGAGGGATGCATGCATTCAAACCATGGCAGTGCCTCTGCATGTGCAACGTGGAAAAGGGCAGGTGGCAGCAGGTCGGTGTGAGTGGGAAGGTGGTGCCCTTTGCAGTCCAGGCCAAGGGTGTGGCTTGGCAGGTGGGTGGTGGCTGGATCTGGGGCTCTGCAGTCCCCCAGCCTGATAGGGATGGGCAGTAAACTCTCTTAGCTGTGGGCAGGACTTACCAAACCCCCCAAAAGTGCAAGTTGCCATTTGGAGTCAGTTCATGCTTTCAGAAACTGCTAATATGTCCTGACTTGCAGGGCCCACAGGAGAACAGAAAGAAGCCTTGGATTTTTCAAAGGAAAAACCCGGAGTAGAGATAGTTATTCTGTAGAATTCATTCTAGTCTGTAAATTATATTGAATTTTTGAATAGAACACAACAAAACAGAAAAATGTAACTTAAATGCACCAAATATCCTAGTGTTTGATTTCTCATTTTGAAAGGGGAGCTGCCTTCCTTTGAATGGAGTTGTTTTGTCATTCAAGAGCATAGAACACCTCTCCAGACTTCCAGTAAAATCTCACTGATAAGCTGTGAGTGATGGGGAAATGAGCTCGGGTGGTATAAATACAAACAGGAGGAAATGGATGTGAATAAGTGAATCAGATCGGATGGGAAAGCTATGGCCAACAAGTGGAGGAGCCACCTTGTAATATTTAGGCCTTGAAAACCCACCAGACAGGGGGCCCAGGGAGACCCTCCTACTAGACACCAGAATGTTCACAGCCTCATTTTGGAAATGTGCCCAAGAGCTGCATCACTGTATTACTTCTTCTAATTTGGATTCTGAAAATGTGATTCTGCAATTTTTTTTTATTGGGAGCCCAACTAATTAAAGGAAGTATTTTGGGTAATTTGGTTTCATTATTAGTTTGTCTTTTATAATATTAATATGTTGTCCTATGACAGGTGCCCTCTGGCTCTCAGGTGCCCTCTCAAGTGCCCCTTCCTGGGCAGGCATGAGTACATCTTAAAAACTTAAAGCAGTTGTATATCTAATATACACAAATTAAATTCTGGCAGTAATTATTTGTTTGCCAAAGGATTTACTCTAGGATTCTTTAAGCAGTAAGCATCTCAATGTACATTTAACATATGATTCTAATTTTAAAAATAATTTTCCTTAATATAATAGGATCAATTGTTAAGGAGGAAAAAAATGACCAGTGTTTTTAGATGGATTTTTTCTTTTTTCTCTTTTCTGGCTTTATGAGGAAAGAATAAAGTATCTCCTTTGTGTATTCTAAGAAGGACATGCTAGAATTGCATGTGTACCTGTGGGCCCTCAACTAAGGTTTGATGTTTCCATGGCTGCGGGCTAAGGTAACAGTCAGTGACTAGCTTTTGCAAGGCACGCCACTTTTCATCTTCTGACACGGGCTGGCAAAGGGGCCGGAGCACCTGAAGCAGTGTCTTCACCTGGGCTTGGAGCAGGTGCTTCTCATTCACCCGGTGGCTTTTCTCCTGGAGGCCAGCAGGGGTGCCTCCCACATCAGTGGCCCGCACTGGGGCACATGCCACCCCGGTCAGTCACTGTTGGCCGCAGGAGAATCATGGTAAATGGAATAAGCCAGCACCTGCTGTGCCAGCTGGGAACAGGGGAGAGACCGTTCTCCTGGTAGACCCGTCCTGTGGGCAGAGAGAGCGGGCTGCCGATACGTGTCCATGGGAGAAAGCATGCCTCATCTCTGGGGAAGCCACTGGGTCATTATTCTTACAGAGTGCATATGTTTGTGTGTCATGATAGAACTTACAGAACACCCCCCGTGGCTTTCAGGAGAGGGTAATGCTGTGTCTTTGGTGGGATGAAGGCATGTGGAGGAAGAGGCTGACCGACCACCTGGCCCCAGCCTGTTCCTACCTCCTCCTATCCTGGTGCTCTATGTCCTAGTCAGGTTCTTTATGGACTGGGAGGCCTGGTCTGAGGATCTTTGCAAAATGAACTCCCACATGAGCCTTGGCAGAAGGCCAATGGCAGAGGGGTCAAAAGCACTGAACATCCGGTGAGCTCAGACACAAATTAGCCAAGTGACCTTGAGCTAGCTCCTTGTGGGATAGATGTTTGCTCATCTGTAAGATAGGATGATTGTACATCCCCCCGGCCTCCCAGAGGGATGGCTATGATGATTAGATAGGAGAACACATGCGAAGGGTCAGTCGTCTTTGGGACTGAGGAGCTGACAGGCTCATGGTTCCTGCAGCAGAGTGGTTCTGCTGGAAGCCCTCTGATTCATAGCTCTGTGCTCGGGCACGTTGCTTTCCTTGCTAAGATCAGAGGCCTGTAAATAATTGCTTCTGCTGTCACAGCATCACAAATGTCCTGGCAGGGGGTGTTTGGAGGGGAGTTTTCACACTGCATGGATTTGTGCAATTGCAAACTTGGATGCAGTGCACTGGGGGGCCCTGGAAGGTGGGAGAAGGGCTCAGGAGTTCTATGTGTCTCTGTTAAGGGGCAGGGAATAAATGTTGAGAAAAGCCACTGTCTCCTTTGCAGCTAGCCTGGATTTGAGAGTCTGGGAAGTTGGCACAGAGGATGTGGGACCTTCAGGACCCAGATTGGGGAGTTCATTCCAGCCTTCACAAGGCAAGCTGTTCCCCAAGGGCTGTTGTTTAAGAAATAGATACTTGGCCAATATGTGCACAGATTCATATCTATGCAAAAATTAACTGCTCAGTAAACATGGATAGAATTTAAGCATGGTGTTTGAATTCCATTTTCTTAAATGTTAAGGTCCTTCTTTATATCTTAGTATTGCTGAAGTTAGAACGTGTCACATGAATGGGTTGCAGCAGGCTTGCCCGCCATAGTTGTCATCAGTGCCGTCGGCGGTATTCCTAGCTCTTCGTCTTGGTGGTGCTCGGCATGGCTGACTCCTGGGCCTCTTGCGGTGAGGTGAGCCTGGGGCCCAATTCTGCCTGCTGAGTGGCGAGTGGGAGTGCTGTGTGTCACTTCTGGTGGGAATGAATCGTTGGCATGTGCTCTTCAGAGCTCTCTTGCACTCTGCATGGTGATGCCAGTGTTTGGGGTGTTCTGCTCTACAACCCAGAGGGAGGGGTTGAGAAGCATAGCCCCAGGGTTACTGTAATGATTAATTAGCATGAGAAAGAAAGAAGCTGTTTTGGGTGTGAGCTACTAGGGTATTGGCTGCTCTGTTACCCCAGGCTGACCTAGTCTACCAGATTGATGCTCTCACTGCTTTGCATGTATGTGTGTATATATTTATTTATTTTTTTATTTTTTGGCAAGTTGTTATCAGATGGATCCTGTGTCTTAGAATCAAGGCATTGTGATAATTCTTCTGGTTGTTTCCCAGAATTCCCCGCTCGAGGAATCCTTTCACTCGTTCTCAAGTAAACACACATAGAGCCTCCTGACTGTTGTCCAGGTGTCACTGCAGAGGCAGGAATTGGGCTCGGCTATTCCAGGAGATTCATACTTACAGAAGCATTTTGGAAACTAGAAAGCTGTGCGAAGGGGTAGAACTGGAAACTTCCCAAGTTATATTTCATGAAGTTAAAATATGTTCCATTACAAAATAAAAGAAAGTTCTTTGCTCCAATAAGTTTGGGAAATGTTATATGCACTATTATTTCTTCTTAAAGGTGCATAATGTCCATGAACATGTCGAAGGCTCCGAGAAGGCCTGCAACCGTATATTCTAGTAGAATCCAGTATTCCTCAAACTTGTTTGAACAAAGAATGTCCTTTCTACCTCTGACCACCCCACACACATTTATCAGACCCAGTGTTTATGGGAAGGTCAGTACGTGAATGTGGAAACTGCTGACTCTTAGTACAATAGAGTAGTGCTTCTTCGTGTCAGAAAGCTGAATGGTGTGTCATGCAGCCACTCTTCATGACATAATACACATTACTACATAGCAACTTCCTTTTCTAGTCATTTTTAAGCAATAATTTATTGAGTTTCTACTGTACACAAAGCACTATGCTTGATAGTGAGTGGAACACTGTGTCTGATCCAGGGACCTGTGTATCAGCATCTGCATCAGCATTAGCATTAGCATCTGCATTGGCATGGAGAGGGCATGCATCAACCTGCACGTCCCTGGCCTGCACCATCACCTGCAGAATGGAACTCTTGGCATGGGGCCTGGGGCTCTGCATCAGACACATGCTACCAGTGATTCTGTTGCTCCCCAGTATTTGAAAGGTGCTGTGCTAGATGTCTTTCTTCCACCTTCTCTGTGTTTGCGTTGGTTCTGAAAGTGACCAGGAAAGGACCTAGCCTTGAAGATCTGTCTTGAGGGAACACACGTAACGTGGCAAGAACTCATGCCTGTGTTTGTGTGGAGAAGCTTAGTGCCCTTAAAAATGACAGCTGAACTCTTGCATTTTAGAGGAAGCTTATCATTTGCACGTTAAGGCCAAGGGTGCTAAGGACCCAGGGGGGATGCAGGGCTTGGGGTGTGTGGCTCAGACTCTCATAGCTTGTCATGTGGTTGATGGAGCTGACCTTCACACTTGCAGTCATATCATCTACATGGTAATATTCTAGAGGGCGGCGCAGTTTGAGACAGCAGGGAGTGGGAGCAGGGGATGGGGTGCTTTATGGTAGCTGGGCAGAGTGTTCTTCCTCTTGGATGCCATTCATGTCAGCCATCAGTAGGAGGGTTCTGGAGGTCCAGAAACATGCCTTCCATGAGGCATTCCTTCCATTCCTTCTGGAATTTGTTGAGGCGCAAAAGAGTGAGATTTGGTTTACAGTATGGCTTCAGGGTTTGCATTTCCTTGGGAGCCCTATTAACCATCACTGTGAAATTTCTCCTGCAGCTGTTTTTCCTCTCCTCCAGCAAGGGCAACTGTAAATGAGGCAGAGTAATTTAAATTCTATCCCTTTTACGTTCAAATTACCTCAGGGTGGCTGATGTGGAAGGTGTTGCTGAAGGGCAGTGTGTGCTATGACTGCAGGACTCCTGCAGGTCAGTGTGATGGGCCAGGGGCCTCCGCGGAGGTGGGAAGGCCAAGGTGGGACTCCTCTGGACCGGGTGGGCAGCATTCTGGTTAGAGCGAGGCAGTGGGTGGGGGTGTTTTGGGGAGATGAGGCTCACATGATGTGGAATTGAGACTATAACACTGTCCTAAGCCAGAGTTCACCCCCAGAGCCCCTTGTTAATGCACCCCTGCTATGTCCACCAGTACAGAAGCCCTTGCTCCCCTCTGCTGGGGAAAAACAAGCAGTGGCCACCCAGTGTCCTCCCTGGCTCCACTCCTCTCCAGGTCTCCTCAGGAGTGACCTGCCTGCATGAGCTCTGGCAAGAATGAAGCTGACCCCTCCCGCTGGGTGGAATGAATGAGTGAGTGAGTGAATGAATGAATGCTCACTCGTTGTTCTGGGCCCAGCCCAGAGGCTGATAGAGAAAAGCAGGTTGCTTTAGCACAGGGGAACATGGTGTCCCGGCCAGGCTGGACTGCCTGCAGGGTCCCTGGCCAGCCTGCAGCATGGAAGGTGGGAGCTCTTCTTGTGCCCCATGTCCCATCTATAAAGTTAAGACAGGGAGGCAGTTGCGAGGGTGAGAGGAAGGCACCTCTGTATCATCCTTTAAGCAGCGCCTGGAGCCCCAGGAGAATGGTAGAGATCCTTCTCACTCCTGCGGCTTCTGTCTCTGTCTCCTTCCCCTGCCACATATACCACACATATGCATGCACACATGCCACAAATGTCACAGACATACACACAGGCATCCAGACTCCCCACAGTCCCCACACAAGTACACACATATATGCACAAGTACACGCACACCCACACACATGCACACATACACCCTGCACCACACAAACATATGTCTGCACACACACATCAATTCAATCAAAAGGTCCTAATAATTCATTTTCCCAAACATCTCTCCATCTGTCTTTTTCTAATCTTACTGTCCTTGATGCAGCCATCACTGTCTCTCCCTAGCCAGAAATATTATTATCTTTTCCACCAAATGTAATTTGAATTATTTGTAATGGTAGGGACTGAGACAGGAGGCTGAGTCCATGCACTCTCTCTGCAGTGCCTGATGGGTATGTAATGTGTGTTCCCCTTGCAATGGCCCTCCCTACTTGTTAGGAGATCCTGAGACTCTGCTCCATCCATGGGCACACGGTGCAGGCCCCCACCAGCTTGGCTTTGCTCCTCACTGGACTAAGAGCTTTCTTATTATAGAGCGAGCGCCCTGCCTCACCCTACTGGATGTCCTGTGGGGCTCAGAGCCTCCTGGGCACAAATGCCTGAGCTGGTTGATACTGCAGAGCTAGGAGAGGACTGACTTTCAGGTGGAATTCCACAAGAGGTCAGCTTAGTCCTTGGAGCACCCTCCCTCCAAAGGTTAGTCCAGAACCATTATTAAAATGGCTCATTATAGCAGCAGAAATAGAAGCCACTGGCATTACCTATTAGGAGGTTATTGTCCATCACTTGATGCTTGGGCTGCCATAGCAAAGTGCCACAGACTGCATGGCACAAACCACAGACATTTATTTTCTCACAGTTCTAGAGGGTGGTAGTCTCACATAAAGGTCCCAGAGGCAGGGCTGGTTTCTGGTGAGGGCTCCCTCCTTGGCTTGCAGACGGCTGCCTTCTCGCTGTGTCCTCACATGGCCTTTCCTCTGTGTATGTGTGGAGCAACAGTTAGTGATCCCTGGTGTCTCTTCTTATAAGGACACTAATCCTATTGGTTTAGGGCCCCACCCTTATGACCTCATTTAACCTTAATTGCCTCCTTAAAGACCCAGTCTCCAAATACAATCACATTTATTAACCATAATAAATGTGGTTATTTATTATGGGCTGCAATATAGGAATTTGCAGGGACACAATTTTGTCCATAACAGAGGTGGAGTTTTCAGTGAGGCTCTACTGCTTCTTCAGGTGGGCCTTTGCCTACCTCAGCACCCCTGTTGCCCCCCCACACCCTCCATGTAAGCAGACCCGGTTCTGTGGAGCTCTGAGTGTGCCAGGCTGTCATGCCGTGTGGAAGGACACCCTCCCGCCTCCGGGAGTGGCCTCCCTTCTCCAGCTACCTGATGAGCTGTACCATCTGCATCACCGTGCTGCCTGGCGGTGATTCCATGGAAGCTCCGAGGGAAGACCAGGTGGTGATTGCCTTGGACTTATCACCTTACCGCTTCAAGTGTGTTTTCTTGTCTCTGAAATGGGGAAAACACACTCACCTGGTAACGAGATGTTAGTGGGTCCAATCAGACACATTTTGTGGAAGTCTTTATTAGATTAGAAATGGTTATACACAGGAAATGAATTATTATAGCAGTTATCATTGAATTATTGATGTTCATAAATAAAATATTTATGGGTATATCATTTATGAATCTGTTCAGGTATGAGGAACACAAAACTGACCAACAAATGGCTGGCTTTTCACCAATAAGGAGTCTCAAGATCACTGGCTCTGCTTTAGAAGCTTGACCCATCTGGGTTGACCTTTCTGTAATTCTCTTGTCCCCATGGCCACAAGATGGCTGCTAAAGTGCTCGCCACTGTGTCCTAATCCGAAGGAAGAAGACGGGTGAGGTCAGTACCAGTGCTTCTGATTCCCTTTTATCAGGATTACAAAGATTTTTCTGGAAATCTGCTGGGCAGGATTCTGCTTAGGTTGTGTTGGCCAGAACTGAGATTCTGCCGTGGTTTTATTACATGCACTACCAATAGCTGCAAGGGCGGCAAGGCAAGCAGGAAATAGTATTATGACCACTGGCTTACAATAATCTGTATCCATCACCTGAGCCTAGACACAGTAACCCGCCACCACCACTCAAACCAGGATCTGATGGGAAGCTAGAAGGAAGGGATGAGAATTGGATAGACAGCAAATGACCATAGTCTCTCTCCCAGGATACACTTGACTTCCTAAGAGCCGGAGTTCAGAATTGTCAGTGGTAGAAAGATTACTAGATTCTATTAAAGGAATGCTCCCCAGTATTTCTCAGAAAAAGTAGTACCTGGGATGTAAATAGAGAGCAGGGGTCAAGCTAGTTTGAAGTCAGGTGTGAGTCTAATTTGGAATGTGTGTTAGAAACTGACCTATCCTCTCCACTCTGCTTCTCTTTGTGTCTGCCTCCTCTCCTGTTGGGGACTGTCTCACCATCCCCTCTGCCCCAGGCACCTCTTGGCCCCTTGGCTTCTTGGTGACTCTGCTTTTCAATCTCCACTTTGATCAATTGTCCAAAAAGTTAAGAAAGAAAGGCAGGAGGCCACATAAAATTAAACATTGTAAAAAGGAAGCAAACCTCACTTGGCTAGCCCGTGCAGGGCCTGGGAAGGCTGGAGTTGGACTCCCTTAGTCCCGCCGTGTGGCTCCTTAGCTGCAGGCTCATCTGCTGAACAAGGTCAGTCTGGCTGCCCTACAGTTGTGAGGCTCAGGGGAGAGAAAGCGCATCTCGTGTTCATTATTTCATTCACTGTCACCCTGGTGTGAGTGCTGCTGTGGACAGAGCCTGGTGAGGCCGTGGTCATGCTGTCTGGAACAGCCAAGAATGAGAAGCAGAACTGATGTCATGCTCCAGCATTCTTAAAGGGGAAGGTCCTAGGTAAATGTGGAGGGTGACCCCCAGCCCAGGACTGACCCAAAAGGAGGTGGCCTCAAGAACAACAATACAACTCAAGCCCAGGCCATTACTCCGAGTCAGGCACCTTATTCTGTTTCCAAAGGGTCCGCTTTCTGGAAAATTTGTCCCAGCTTGTGCTCCTAAAAGTGCTCACCTGAATGGGGTCTGTGCTGGGGAAATGCAGCAGGAGTTATTTTTGTTGCTGACTGTATTTCAGGAAGTGTGGCGCTCCACATCGGGGTCATGTGACAGAAAGGCAGAGTCTTACTCAAGTAGGAAGATGGTTTTGCTGTTGGATTTCTTTGCTCTGACAGTTTATCCTGGCACTTGCTGATGGAGTGTCAATTCTTGAATTGTGCTATAATTGAAATCTTGTGCAGGAAAAGCCTTATGAGGTTTTTTCGTGTGTGTATAACTTTTACTCCATTAGCATTAGGTCAATTGTGTAACAAATTATTTATTATATTTGGATTTTTTCCCTTCTGACCCCTTCTCTGTGTAAAAGTATTACATGCTCCAAGGGTCAGCAGCTTCAACAGACATATAAAAATGGCACCTAGAGGCAGGGAAGCTTTTTGGGCATTATTAAATAAACCCATCTTGGTAGCAGAGGCTCTCTGAATTGGATAATTTTCCCTAAATTCTTGGGAAGAGTTCAGATCAAGTGCCTGTGAGATTTTAGTCACTTTTTCTGGTGGTGTTTTGTTTTTTTGGTTTTTTGGGTTTTTTTTTTTTTTTTTTTTTTTTTTTTTTTTGGTTTATGATTTCAGATCCATTTACTTCTATAAGAATATAAGCATCTTAATCAAATATAGCACATTGATTCCTGGAAAATGGGCTCCAGTGGCCTCTGCTGATGGTTTTAAGCCATCTCGGGCAGGCAGATGTTATTGAGGATAGCTGTAGTGTTCAGCAGAGACCCTCAACCCACCAAGTCCACTGCAGGCATTTCCCAAACTCTTCTTCTGTAATCCTGTCAAAACTGCAGCTAGCAATCATAAATGTCAGCTCCCCAACCATTTTAAGCTCGGATAAGAGATCGAGAATGTTTCTGCCTTCTTCTGCCTCCCTTGTGTGCAATTCAGAGACAGTTAAAGAAAATAAGACGTAAGAGTTTAATAATAGGAACTTAAAATTAGATTTAAAAATAGACATTAAGCACATTGATAAACCATTGATAAACTGTAATGACTTACAGTAACTCATGCAGACACACACCTGTGTGCGCCCTTTTCACAGATGCATGTGTATGTGTGAGTGTGCAGCACACTTGTGCCCCCACGAGACTGTGTCTCTTGGGAGCTAGAGTGAAACGCTCAGGATTCAGCGGTGGGCAGACCTAATTGGAACCATCGCTAATGTGGGCAAGTTAGTTAGCCACTCTGAGGCTCCATTTCACCTGCAGAATGGTAATATTACCATTCCAAGCTTGTATGGGATCTAAATGAGGCCATGTTTACAGAAAGCATTGCCTGGCCCATAGGAACTGGCAAATCAAGTAAACTTGAATTGACTGAATTGAAATGGCCCAGGTCTTAGAACATCTACAAATGAGAGAGGGAAAGAAGGGTTGCATGGCACATGTGGCCAAAGCCATCCCTCTTCTTGAAAAAGCCAGTGGCACACATCCCTGGGGCGCTGGGTGATGTGTTGGGGTGGGGACAATGGCAGGGCTCTGTGTACCCTACTGTCTTCACACCCCTAGGATCGCATAGGGGGTTCCCCAAGGGGCAGGGTGAGGATGAAAGAACACCTTTCCAATGAGAAACTCTCTTCTCCTGGTTAGCATTCATGTTGTATTGTGAAATGCTCTGTGGTCACTTTTGTTGATAACATATTTTGATAAATGATCTCTCTTAGCAAGAGGAGCTATTTTTTTACACATGATCCTAGGACAAGAGACTTTAGCTCTGGTACTGGACAGAGAGACAGTGGCTGAAGGATGGCCTTATGGCTCAGGACTAGCAGTGGTCACTGGGGGTGCTCGCAGACTGTGCAGCAACTCATTAGAGCCTCCAGGGGGTCTGCGGGGAATGATAGAGTTTAAGTAAAGTTTTTAATTGGTCTTTCTAATCACAGAAGCCTTAAAGGCCTGGTTCAATATATTAAACCTAGTAAATTGAGCTTTGACACATTTTCCAGTGGGTATATAAGTGGTTGGCTTAGATGGTCTCTTCTTAAATGTGTTGCCGATAACATTGATAGACTTACTGATTCATGAGAAATCTCTCATTAGAGCAAATGTACTTCCTTAAACTTCTGAAAGGAAAATAAATGAGACTCCAGGGAAAAGTTCCTGTCCAGAGATGCACCAATTATTGCAAGATGAACCATGTGCTTTCTGGGTTGAATGAGACCCAGAAAATTGTGTTAGCACAAGCAAAAATCTTGCCCTACCTCTTAACAGTAGAAAATGATCTTAGTTCTCTGGACTGAATGAATCTCCAGAGGTTTAGAGATTGGAGGCCAACAAGAGTTTTGCATTAAGCAATGTATAGTTTTATTGCTAAAATCATGATAGATTAGTTGGAATGTAATTTCTAAACTTGCAGAAAAATTCCAACCCTCTAAAATGTATTAAAGTATATTTCCAAATGGAAACTTTCTTGAACTATATTTTAAATAATAGGACATTACAGATGTCTTGCAAAGCCAGAGAGAGCTTTGGAAATGTTTACCCTGTCCCTGTCTCTTCCCTTGCTTGGTTGCTCAGAATGTATGTTAATTGATTTGTGTTAATTTAGTAAATGTAGACATTTGTTGTTCCTGTTGTTGGATTTTTGGAGGAGGGCAGTCTCCAGAGACCACCAACCTTCTTTTAGCTGCCATCTTTGAAGGGGGCTGTGGGCGGGGAGGTCGAGGACCTGGGGCAGCTCTTTGTGACGAGAAGCACACCTCACCTCCTGCTCCGGTCCTCTTTACACACGTCTGGATCTGAGTACAGGCGCTGAGTGTGACGTCATTGGGTCTTAGATTTTGTCAAGTGTAAATCTGTCATTTCCTACATGTGCCTCTCTCTGAGACCGGTGGCCTTTTTGTAAGTCACAGACGTCCCACTGGAGGAGACGCAGTTTTGTCTGTCCCGGGCATGTGTTGACGGGGAATTCATCAGTGCTCGTTTGGGAGAGACAGAAGAGGGGAGACACGTGTGTGGAGCACCATCCTGCCAGGTGCCAGCCAGTGCACACATCAGGCCCTTCCTGCCTACGGCACCGTGGGTGGGGTGCTCCAGGCATTCAGTGGGCCGCAGGGGGGGGAGGGAGGAGCCCAGGCCTGCCCTTTGCCAAGGCCCATTTGCAGGAGCCTGCCAGTGCAGGCCATTGCTAAGCCGTCCACGCTCTCTGGGTCACCGGGTTACCTGCACCTGCCTGTTCTTTTTCAGTTCATTACAAATCAGGCCTAATGCTCCTCCTTCTGCACAAGGCAGCCTCGGGGCTGGCGGGGCCTCTGCGGGGCTGCCCTCCAGCCTTTGGAAAGGCTGGATCCCACTGGGAACTTAATTCACCCTCCCCATGTGTATGTCAGGGGCAGGCAGGAAAATGTCAAGGTTGACTCCCGGCAGTTCTTTGGTTTAGCACACCTGCCTGGCCAAGGAGCCTCCACATACAGCCGCGTTCTGATGCCTGTCTTCTTCGCTGGCCTCTTGACATGGTGCTAGGGACAATTATGATGTTACTATGTGTCATGCCCATTATTTCTTTAGCTATTGCTTTTGTACATATTGTGAGAGGTTCTCCTAGAGCTGGACAGAAACAGCTCAGCAGCAATTAAACCAAAGTGTTCTATGCAAACATAGGATTTAGCTTTTTCCCAGGTGGGTAGGGTTGAAATATCTTGCACTTAGCCCTTGTCGTGGCTTGTCAACAGGCGATGTCCATTGTGGGTGGGATGGTGTTCGGGGAGCCCCAATGATGATGGTGCCTCTGGAGCAGGGAGGGTTTCTTGGGCTCCCTCTGGCATGCTGGATTGAGCCTCCCTGCCAGCCCAACCCAGCACGAGTGAGGTCTCAGTTTCCGAAATCTGTCCTTGCTCACTGCACCAGCCCTGAGGTGTGTTGTGGAGAGGGGAGCAGCGGGAGAGCCAGGCAGAAATGCTCAGACCCCTGGCAGCGCCACGACCTGAGGGGGCAGCCCTGGGGACAGGTTGGGCCAAGAGGAAGGAAGGAGCCAGTTCTGGGCTTTGGAGAGGGAGAGATTCTAACTCAGGGGTCTGGGTGGGGCCTGGGTATTTCCGATAAACCATAAAAGCAGGAGCCTCAGTAGAGTTGTGGTTTTAAGGTTATATCCAAGGAGCTTCCCCCAGACACACTTTGGTAGGATAGGGGCAGGGGCAGGAGGAGAAGGGCTGCCCGTCCCCACTGCTCCACTCTGTAGTTTTTCTTCAAGCTGTTTTATATCTTGACATTAGGTTTGTACAGTTTCAGTTGGAGAAAGGGTCTGCTCCTAAAAAAGTTCGGAAGCCATCCTGCAGAGCTAGGGGCGAATAGTAGGCAAAGGCCAAGGACTGCGTAATGATTAAATTAAATGGATTCATTCTCTTCAAGCAGGACCGACGTGTTCAGTCTCATCACCCTGCTCCAGTCTGCTCCACTGGAGTTCAGGAAGGCAGCTATGCTCACCACTATACCACCAATGCCCACTTCCACTGGAGTTCAGGGAAACTTCCGACTCACCTGCCAATAAGAGGATTAAGCTTGCCACCAGTAGCATCACCTTGATCCGAAACCATGGGGAAGCTTTGGTTTTGTGGCAGGTGTGTCCGGCAGGGTTGGACGCTCATTCCATCATGCATCTTTCAGGATATACTCCTGACGGAGTCTCCACCAGCCTTTTGCCTGCACCTACCCTGGCAGGACGGGTTTGCTCTGGAGGTCACACTGCCCAAGAGCTTTGCACTTAGAGGGTCACAGTGGAGGGCACTTAAGTGACTCACTGCAGTAACAGAAACTTTCTGAAAACAGGGCGAAACACCTCAGACAGCCAGTCTTTCAAGTTATAATTAAAAGCCAGGCCTTGACTTTAGCCGTGGGGGCTCGGCAGCACTTATGGAAGAGAAATGGAGTCTTTGCTCTGTGTGGCGCTCCCGCCAGCCGAGGGCTTCAACAAAGGGTGCTGGCTTCCCCCAGGTCCTTAGTAAGACAAGGGGAGCGGTGTCCCGGGCAGCTTGGTCATTGTGCACATAGAGTGGTGTGTTGGTGGTGTACTTGCTGGGGGATCTGAGCCATAAGGGTCTTAAGGACAGTAAGAAGCAAGCTTAAAATATATAATTTTTAAGGAATGTTTTGTGAGTGGAGAAGAAGTGAAAGGAAGATCATAAAAATCATGTTTTAGCAAATGACTTTTTTTTTTTTTTTACGGTTCTACTGAAGGATTTTGAAGTGATATAGACTGATGTGGAAAGAGGTTTTTATCCCAGGACCTTGAGCAGCAGGCAGTGTGGCATAGAGGCAAGACATTTCCTGTCCTGTAAATTCAAAAATGCTGCTCCCAGTCTGGAGTTTGCTGCTGAATGACCTGGTGACCTGGGCCACTCTGAGCTTCTGTCTCCTCTCTGGAACATGATTATTGGTTATATAGATTAGTGGCTTTCGACTGTGTTATTTTCATTTGTCTGGGAATGTTCTGCTCAAGAAAAGTCTTACCCACAAAAGTCAAAGGATAAGCCTGTCCATTGATCCTTCTTCTGTCCCTCAGCCAGAAGGTCGCCTCGAGGTGCCCAGAGGCCTGGAAGAGAGCCTGCTGGCTGTGCGATTTCCGGGGATCCCTCTCACTCGGACCACTGCGGAGCCGGGCAGACTGCAGTAGCGTTTGCACTGACTCCCAGCTGGGGTTCAATTCAGGCCTGAAGGATCTGACCTGAAATAGTCCTTGTAGTATTTTTGTATCAAAGAGATGGTAATTGCCTTTCAAAGACTGAGTGAAAAAAAGGAAATGACTATGACTTTCTTAATTTTTTTCCATAAAATAAGCCAATCTATTAAAAAGATGTGAGATGTTAAAGGTACTTCAAAGCATACTTAATCCCACATTTCAAATGTGCTACAGCAGGACTGAATTTTAATGATATCAAATTTACTCCATAAGAAGTTACTTCTAATGTGAATATCAGCATAATTAAGTATGTGAAGTTGAATATCATTATACCCTTTTTTGGTGATTTTATGTGAAGGCGATGGCAAAATAGCAGATAACTTCACTTATCACACAGGAAGCTTATATGATACTAAATTAGTGTCACTTGTGTTTCCTGAACCTGTCCTGTGTGGGTGACAGTTCTTTGGCTTTATCTATCTAGTTAGCTATATAAATAAATATCTATAATTTCATATTTATATTATTATATATTATTTATTTATGTAAAAAAATCAGTCACGCATCATAGGTTCAGGATTTAAAACCATTCTGATTTCTCTTGGCTTTTCATTATGAATTGAAAGTAATTTGATAGTAAATCTCATATTCCTCGCGCACATACACACACCCCTACACACCACAATTTATCCTCAGGAAAATTTAGTACCTACAAAGTAGCTGATTTTTTTTTTAGAGGTAGGATCTGCCCTGTTGCCTAAGCTGGAGTGCAGTAGTGCAATCACAGCCCACTGTGGCCTCAAACTCGGGGGCTCAAGTAATCTTTCCACCTCAGCCTCCCAAGTAGCAGGAACTACAGGCATGCGCCACCTCGCCCTGCTAGATGATGCTTTTCTATAATTTGTTTTGTATAGTTTTATAATTTGTGTTTATAATTTATGTTTTATAATTTGTTTATAGCCCAAGCTGCTGCAGACCAGGGTTGGGTCCCGGGAGTGCTGTTTTCTGAGGAACCAGAGCTCGGGCTGCGTGCCGTCCATCTGGGAGGGCTGAGTCAGTGCTGCTCCTGGGTGCGCTGCCAGACCCATGGGCCTGGCCGGCCAAGTGAGAGCAGCACACCTGTTTCCGCTGAGAGCCCAGGAGCAGTATCCTTGCACCTGGCCTCCCCGCTGCTTGGGAGCACAGGCTGACTCAGCTCTGCCCGCGTACCTGCTTGTGTTGAGTGGTGAATGCTGCAGTGATTGTTCATTAGGAGAACTAATTGCAGTGTGGAGTTTCTGGGGGTATCTGCTTTCCAGACGATCTATGGAAACCTGATTCTGTTCTTTTTGAATAATGAGGCTGTTGGAGAATGCTGTACGTTAAGTATGTGTGTGTGTGTGTATGTGTGTGTCTGTGTTTATGTTTTCTTCTGGTGGTTGTTTCCTGGTTTATTCATTTCTCCGGCCCTGAGGTCATGCTCTAAGGCCCATGGAGGGTGCCTGTGCACAGGGTGCGGTGGGTGCAGCTGTGGCTCCTGTCAGCAGGAGTCAGCAAAGAGCTGGGTCACCCACATGACAGGGGTCTTAGAATATATCAAAGAACACCCTGGGCCTGATTTTCCTCAGCTGTGAACTAGATGTAGTATGACCTTCCCCCACTTCTCTGTCTGTTGCTCTAATGGTGAGAAGATTTTGTGACCTGGAGGGACCCAGAATGGTCAGCCGGGCTGAGACCTGGGCCTGGCTCCCTGCAGCAGAGGATGGGAACGTGGGCAGCCCTTGGAGTGACCAGCCATAGGACAGCCGAGTGAGCTGGCTGCTCTGTCTCTACTGGCTGCATGCGGATTGCCCCACAGAGTCCTGGGGACGCCCAACTTCCAGAACACACAATAAGCTTAGGCCCAGCACATGGGGTGGAGAAGCCCTGGGCCACCAAGACCATGGGCACAGGTGTCTGGCCTCCTTGGCTGGACCAAGGTGTGCTTGTATGACCAAGCCTCAGGTACAAGAGTGCAGAGCCCTCAGTGTTTTTTTCCTGGGAGCAGACACATACTGAGTTTCCACCCAGCCCAGCCCAGCCCAGCCCATCTTCCAGGCCCTGTTCTCTCTTCTTTCCCACGGCATTTCCAGCCCTTCCTTTCCATTCCCTTCCCCACCCACACTTGGGCAGCTGAGCACCGATGACCTGAGGTGGAGCTTCTGCAGGGAATACCCATCCATCTAATTGTTCATCCATCCACCCTTCAGTCCGGCCTCTACTGAAGTCCTGGGCTACAATCGTGGGATGCTCTGATGAATAAAACTGACAGATATTTGCCCACCTTGTGCTTCTCCCAAGTTGAGGGTGGGAAGAGTAGCACCCCTGTGTGCAAAATGGGGACTGTGGGAGCAGCAGGAAGGGAAGAAGGGACAGAGCAGTCCTAGGTAATCCCAGAAGACTTCCTGGAGAAAGTGACCAGTATTTTCAGGGGCAAATGATGAGTAAATATTAAGAAGGTAAAGAGAAAAGGACACCCCTCTGATTAGCAGGCACAGTGTGTGGAGGGACCGCACAGCTGGAACAGAGAGCATAAGAAGAACCACAGGAGGCTGGGGGTGGTTCTGGTGTGCTGGGCGTTGGGCAGGCCTTTGCCTCCAGGTTAGGAGCTGAGTGGTGGGAAACATCCATGGTTTTACATTCAAAGAATAGGATTCTCTTTTATGTTTCTACCTGTTTCTGCTTCAGGTAGAAAGCTGCCTGTCTTGGGCAGGGAATAAAGTAGGCCTGTCCCTGTGGTCTTTGTGGGAGCTGGTGCTTGGCCTGGAGGTATAGTTGGGGCTTATTTCTTCCTCCTCCCCCTCTTCTCAGCTTGCCTCCACCTATCACGTCTTCTCAGTTCTTCTACCCGACTCCTGAGGCCTTACCTGGTGTGTCCCTGGATGTGAATGCTCTATGAAAATACGAACATTCTGTGTGTTTCCCTGGTGAGCTTCAAGTCCTTGCTGGAGGGGTCGGTGTTGCAGAATTTCCCAAGCCCACCCCAGCAAGCACAGTAGGTATATAGGGGGAACGATGGATGGTGGATGGATGTTCTGTACCACTTTCTGTTTTCCCTTGGGCAAATAACTTCATCACTCTCATTCTCAAATATCTTCATCCGTAAAATGGGGCTAAACATATCTATTATTGAGTGCTGTGAGGATTATGTGAGGAAGAGTGTGCAAGTGTGTTGTAAAGTGCAAATGCCACATGAGCATGAGCCAGTGCTGTTATTGTGCTCAACAGCCCCTGCAAGTCCTGTGAGGCAGCAAAAGACCTCCCACCCCAAGTCATTCAGCATCCAACAAGAGGAAGGCCCCTCTGGTCTGGTACCCGGAGCTCCCACTTGGTAAGCCCATACTCATGGGAGACTTCTGTGTTCATATTCAGGGTGAGTTTTTGCTGCACACTGAGTACCTTGAGTTATTAATAATCATCCGGTCACAAATAGGACATGTGCTCCTATTATCACTGCCAGATTTCTGCCTGAATCATAACCTTGTGCCAGCCTACTCACTCCCTGCGGTTTCTAGTGTAATAAACACCCTCCTTGCTTTTGTGTCTAGGGTGTGGTTTCCTTCCGTTAACCTGAAGGACGGTTTGGGTTGCATGTGGAGAGATCCTCGACTCAGTGGTGTTTCACTGAGTCTTTGTCCCTCTGGCCTCCCCCAGCCCATGACCCCTTGGCTGAAGTGAAGCCCCAAGTCCTTTGAGACAAACTAGATGTGAGCCAGAGGGATCTGGATTCTGGCCTGGTCTTAGCAAGCTCGGTCTGCCATGACAAAATACTACAAAGTGGGTGGCTTAAACAATGCACATTTATTTCTCACAGTTCTAGTGGCTGGGAAGTCCAAAGTGCTGGTGGATTTGGTGTCTGGTGGAGGCTCTCTTCTTGACTTGCAGATGGATGGCTTCTCACAGTGTCCTCACAGTGCCTTTCTTCCATGTGTGTGTATGGGGGGAGGGAGAAGGGAAGATGGGAGCTGGTAGAGAGCAAAAAGAGAGATCTTTCCTCTTCTTAGGAGGGCACTAATCCTATCATGGGGGCCCCTCTATTCTCATGACCTCATCTAAACCTAAGATGAAACCTAAATCCTAATCTTACCTCCCAAAGGCCCACTTCCAACTACAGTCACATTGGGGGTTAGGTCTTCAACATGTGATTTTTGGAAGGGCACAAACATTCAGCCCCTAACAGAGCCCCAAGCCCACTACTCAGGAACTATGTGATAGAGGATCTTGCTTCTCTCTCTGAGAGTATTTTCTTATCCACAAATTGAGAATAAAACTATATAGCTCTAGGGCTATTGTCTGGATCAAAAGAGATGCAGTCCTGTCCATGGTTTGCAGGCTCACACAGCCCAGCCCCCCATTCCTGTCCAGGGGCCTCCCCACCAATATCTTTGCTGGTTCTACCCCAGCCACTGTAGCCTTCTCTCTGTTCGAGGAACCATCCTAGACTCACTCCTAGCTTAGGACTTGTGCACTTGCTTTCATTCTGTTCAGAAAGCTCTTTCTCCAGACCATTGTCTGGCTGTGTCCTGGCTGTGGGGTCCTCCACACCCTGCCCACTCCCCAAAGGCTTACCCACTCTTCCACTGGAGCTGTGTCTCAGGGATCTTTATGCAGGTGAGGATCTTGAGAGGGGAGATTGTAGCTCCCTCCAGACAAGGAGAGGCTTGCTCTCTGCCTGCTGGCAAAGCAGTGGATTCCTTAAGCACAGAGCTCCTTAGCTGTGACAGGGACCACCCCCATGTGGGCCCTCCCTCTGGGGCTCCTTCTGGCCTCTTGGGCCATGGGGGCCAGGAACCAGGACAATGCAGGTCACGTCCTGCTGTCTACCCTGCTATGCGTAATCAGCTGTATTGCTGAAGTCCAGTGAGCCTTGCTGTCTACTTTTGGCACTTAGGAGGTTGGAACAAGTATACTCCTGCTCATCCTCAAGGAGGTTTTGAGCAGGATTGGTGCAGCAAGTGGGGGAAAGTCAGTTCTCAGGCCGACAGCCTCCGTCTCCCTCCTTTACACTGTCTGGTAGGCTTCATAGTACCCCTTGGTGCCCAAGCTGCCTTGTTTATCTCATGTGTTTTCACCTTCATACTCCTAATGCATGAGCATGAGGACGTGCTCTGATTGGCCACACCTGGGGCACCCACACAGCAAGCACGCAGCAGGCAGCCGGCAGGTCGGTGAGCACTTGCTAAATGAAAAAAGGAACTGCATGCAGGATGGCAGGCAGCTCGTGGGCACTGTAAAATGGGGCCACCAGTATCTTAGAATTTCTGGGGAAATCACATATGTTATGGACCGAATTGTGTCCCCCCAAAATGCAGATGTTGAAGTCCTAACATATGCATTTTGTTAGAGATACATATGTATTTGGGGATAGGGTCTTTAAAGAGGTAATTATGTTAAAATGAGGCCATAGCCATATGGGTAGGCCCTAATCCTATATGACCAGTGTCTTTATAAGAATAGAGAGGGGCACTAGGGATGCCCATGCACAGAGAACAGCCACGTGAAGACACAGCGAAAGGGCAGCTGCCTGCCAACCAAGGAGAGAGGCCTGCCAACAACCTGATCTTGGACTTCAAGCCTGCAGAACCGTGAGAAATAAATGTCTGTTGTGTAAGCCCCCTTGTCTGGGCTATTGTGTGTGGCAGCACTGGAAGACCAGTACAGCGTTCCATGGGGAATGTGCTGGGAAGAGGTATTACAGCACTGGAGAGTGGAAACACATGTGGACCATTCCTTAGAACAGTGGCAGTAGGGCAAATCTTTGTTTTCTGGAAGGACACTTCAAAACCTGTCAACGTGATCCAGGTTTAGGGTAGAACGTGGGAGTTAAAGCAGGCCACTCCCTTTGGAGGACAAAGCGTGATTTTCAGGTGTCACCTGAGGCATGGGGGCTGTTCATTCAGGCAGACTGTGTGGCAGAGGGCCTAGGCACGTGGTGGAGAAGGATGGGGCAAGACCCTAGCCTCCTGGGGCTTGTCTTCTGTGGGGAAGACAGGCAGCTGAGGGATGGTACTGAGAGCAAAGGTGGGGGAGGGCAAGAGTGCCAGGTGGGATGCAGAGAGCCAGGCAGGGAAGGCCTTCCTGGGAGAAGGTGGAATGGAAAGTCAGGATTATCACACTCAGGCTTTGGCTTTGAAGAGAAGCATTCCAGAAGTGCCTAAGGAACATGGTGCTAATGCAGTCCAGTCTTCTGTGACACAGAGGAAAGAAGAGAAGAGTGCTCACCCAGAAGTCCGAGGAGCAAGGCTGTCCTTCCACCTGTGCCCACAAATGCTGTACGACCATGCCCAGCTGTGTCACCCACCTGGGCTCAGGTCCTCGCTGCAGGGAAGGGTATGTGATCAGAGCTGCCCAACTCTGGTTGTCAGTCAAGGGGCTGTTTCCTCAAATGATATCTGATGGTGAAGAATGATAGATGAAAACTTTGGTTGAAGAATGGGGAGGAAAGTCTTTTGCTTTCAGGTTCTAGCTTAAATATCCTTAATTAATGAGTATCTTGAGAGTAAAGAGAAAAGATCCCAAGGACTGCAAGATATATCGATGAATTGTTCCCAGTTTTAAGAGCTGATGGCCTTATAGGTTGGAGTTGTCCAAAATGGACCACTTTTGAGTAGGAAAGAGGCAGCGTTGATAATTTACTATTCCAGGACAACTGGGCTCTCTTATAAGGGAGATGGCATATATTTAAATAATGAAATTTCAGCTAGAAATTGGTAGTTTGCAGTAATATGATAATAAGAAAGTAAGATATGAGGTAAATATGTATGATAGGGCTGCCCCGCTCAAGGTGGTTTCATGCTCACAAGATGAGTCTCTGCCTGTGAGTCACATAGATGGGCTCTAGCAAACGTGCATGGTTCATGAAGTCATTATTATCCTCCTCCCCCTCCTTCTCCTCCCCCTCCTTACCCCCCCTTCAGAGCTCCACATCCCCTGCTGAGAAGCGAGAGGAAGACACACCAGTGAGGGTGTGGGGGTGAGAAGGCTCTGTGCCTGGGAAACCGAGGTAGGCTCAGATATGGAAGCATGACCAAGAGAGAGGGGTTGAGAGACTCAGGAGCGCTACAGAGACTCCAATCTCGGGGTCAGGAGTCTGGTCTTTTATGGGGTGACGAGCCACCTTGGAAGATTCGATGTTTTTAGTGAATAAACTGCAGTAATAGGACTACAGCCAGTGCCATAATTCATTGATTCCAAGATGCACCTTCCCCCACATCTTATCTCTCAAATTGCAGTGAGCTATACCACCACCAAAGTCCAGGAAGTGCTTGTGACGGGTCGTTACAGCCTATGCATGTAGAAACTCGGTCAAGGCAGTTTCGTGGTGTCATTGCTTTGCATGTTTGGAGTTTGATTTGCTGGTGAAATGTCTTCAGAAGGGTCCCACTTGACTCTGCCTTGACGAGAGAAGCTGCCGTGTGTGCAGAAAGACACACGAGCAGAGCAGCAACCTCAGACTTGACATTAATGGAGCAAGAATGCATCGTTGAGAAATGACCACTAGTCTACAGTCCTGACATTTCCAATCCACATAAGCTGCTCTGTGGAACCTAAAGGAGGAAGGCATCTACAAGTGGAAAGATTTGTGTTTTGTTTCATAACTGAGATACATACAAAAAGATCACTCAGCCCACTGTAAGCAAGAAGACACCACCACCTGTCCAGCTTCTGGGGGAGGTTGGCAGATTGGAATCCCATTTTGGAGGCAGCTCGGGCAGCCCCATGCTCCTGAAGTCAAGGGACGTGATGCCAGGGTGGTGCTGTCATCTGCAAGGCAGCTCAGAATGTGGAACTTCCCCAAAGTCTTAACCGATTTATTTTGCTTGTACATTTCTTTCATGTCTGCATAACAGTGATGTTTGAAAGAAATCTCTGTCTAGATATAAGTATAGAATAAAAACCGGAAGTGATAGAAGAGTATTGGGCCATGGGTGACTTGGTGATTACTTTTTTCCTTAATGTTCTGTTACAGTAATGACTTATCTGACAATTGTGACTGTGGTGATTAATTTTATGTGTCAACTTGGCTGGGCCATAATACTCAGATATGTGGAACGCAAGTGAGTGTTGCGGTGAAGGAATTTTTTTTTAGATGAGATTAACATTTAAATCAGCAGACTTTATGTAAAGCTGATTACCCTCCATAATGTGAGTGGGCCTCGTCCAATCATTTGAAGGCCTTAAGAGAAAAGACAGGTCTCCCGAGGAAGAAGGAGATCCATCTCCAAACTGCCTTTGGACTCGCCCATGGGGCTGCAGCCTGCCCATCTGCTCTGCAGATTTTGGACTTGTCAGCCCCCACAATTGGGTGCGCCAAGTCCTTAAAATAAATCTCTCTAGCTAGCTAGCTAGGTAGGTAGATATACACACAGAGACATGCACACGTACACACACACATATGCCTTTTACCGGTTCTGTTTCTCGGAGAACCCTGACTGTTACAGAAACCAAGGTTCGGTGAATGTGGTCGTGGTCTCTGCTGTGAATCTTGCTGCACCTGCTGCAACCTCTCCAAGCCTCAGCTGAGCCTCTTATGAAATGAGGAGGACGCACCGTCCTCCCAGGGTCCTCATGAGGGTTTCGGGAGATTGAGGCCGTCAGAGCATTTACCCAAGGGCCAGGCTCAGAAAAGAAGCTTGGGCACCGTGCTCAGGGAAGACATGTGGCACATATGATGGCATTCTTTACTCTCTGTGCCCTGGGGGCTATGTGTGAGCAGGCTCCTCCAAGAGGAAACTGAGGCCCAGAGAGGTCCAAGCATGCTCCACGTCACCCAGCTGAGAAGTGGCAGCCTGGCCTCGGAGCTCCATAAAGAAAGAGCAGAGCACAGGTTTCAGGAACCTGTAGGCCGCAGGGGGCTGTGGGGGTGTCCCGTGAGTAGCTGCACCGAGCCTCACCCTCCAGCTGCCCACTTTCCCCAGGGAGCCGCACTCACTTGGCGGGCCCTGCCCAGGCACTCTGGCCTGCGGTCCTCACCTCCCAGAAGGGCAAAGAGATGGATCAGCCAGTCACACTGTGAGCTAAGCGTCTCTGGTTTTCTCATGCCCCCACCACAGTTCTCTCTCAGCCCAACCCCCAAGTTAGCTATGTGATACCCACAGTGGCTGAGACCAATGAAGATGTCCAAACAAGGTTTTTGGAGGGCTGAAAAATGAAAGTGCAGCCACCCATGGTGCTCACAACTCTGTTCAACCTTCTCCCAGGTGAGGGTGGAGTAGAATGAAAGCCTCAGTCATCTTGTGAGTACCGCTGGCCGCAGAGGCTCTTCCTGCAGAAAAGTCTGCGAGTTGCATTTGCAGGCCCCTGAGGAACTGAGCCTCTGTGCAGTTCACCCTCCTCCTAGGGTTGGAATGAACAGGCACATCTGGATTTGTCTAGGTTTCTGTAAGTCCCAAGACTTAAAGAAGTTGGTTGGTTTCTTCATAGTCTCATTTGCAATATTAAAGCATAATGAGAATAACTAGATTTTATTATTTAAAAGATTTATAGCATCAGTAATTTTATTTTCATTTCTATAGATCTTTATTCGAAATCAGACCAACAATTAAACTCTGGAGAGAAAAAAGGAAATAACCTGTTATTTCACTTATGCTCAATACGTTGACTTTTATTTTAAAATTAAGTTTGAGTAAATTAATTCATATATCTGGGTTGCCTATAAACTCCAGGAGAAACAATAACCTTTTATTTATTTACAGATTAAGATTGGCTCTCTACTCATGAAACATTCACTCGAGGAGCCAGAGTGGGCTCTTACCCGGGGCCCAAAAGGGAAGAAGCATCCTCCAGACAGTGGGTGTTGGGGGAAGGGAGAGTGTTGAAATGATTTCCTGATTTCTGTCACTCAAATGTAAGTTCTATGAAGGCAGGATATTTTTTGTTACTGTTCACTACTTTATTCCAAGCCTTTAAAACATTGCCAGCTGGCACACAGTAGGTGCTTCATAAATATTTGTTGAGTGAATGAATAAATCATTCATTTACTAATTTATAGTTTTCTTCCACAGTACCAATGATGATTGATACTTAGCAAAAATAAGAAGAGACCACTTTGTATTTGAATATTTGAATATATCATCGAGATTGTCACATTGCTTTCTGCTTCAAGAGAGAGGGTTATTAAATAACGTCTTAAATAATTGTCAGCATAAAGAGGGGAACTTACTTTGCCAGATATTAAGGCATACTGCAGGCCGGGCTTGGTGGTTCATGCCTGTAATCCTAACACTCTGGGAGGCCAAGGTGGGAGCATCACTTGAGCTCAGGAGTTGGAGACCAGCCTGAGCAAAAGTGAGACCCCCATCTCTATTAAAAATAGAAAAAATTAGCCAAGCGTGGTGGCATGTTCCTGTAGTTGCAGTTAGTTGGGAGGCTGAGGCAGGAGAATCACTTGCACCCAGGAGTTTGAGGTTTCTGTGAGCTAGGCTGATGCCATGGCACTCTAGTCTGAGCAACAGAGCGAGATTCTGTCCCACTCCCCACCCCCAAAAAAGGCACACTGCAAATCTGTAGTAATTAAAAATCGTGGGCTGGGTGCTGTGGCTCATACCTGTAATCTCAGTACTTTGGGAGGCCAAAGTAGGAGGATCACTTGAGGCCAAGTGTTCGAAACCAGCCTGATCAAGAATGAGACCCCCATGTCTACAAAAAAAATTTAAAAATTAGCTGGGTGTGGTCATCCTAGGGGGGAGGATCACTTGAGCCCAAGAGACTGAGGTTGCAGTGAGCTATCATGATGCCACTGCGCTCTAGCCTGGGTGACAGAATGAGACCCTATCTCAAAAAAAAAAAAAAAAT
>VBSM01002223.1:18413326-18441450 GCA_008086735.1 Cheirogaleus medius | reverse complement strand
TGATTGAGACAAGTGATCAGGAGTGAAGCAGGAACTGTCCCTTAGGCCAATTGTCTCTAGCTACAGATGACTGCCGGGCAGGCATTCTTTGATCAGTTCTCAACCTGTGACCACATACCAAGCTTTGTCTTACAGAGGCATCAGGCACAAGCAGCCTTCAGGTCTGAGATGAGTGTCACCATCCAAAACAGATGCCCTCCTGAGGGGAGGCAGCTTTTGATCTGTGAACTAACATGTTCACATATTCCTTCAAGGCAAAGCCCTGCAAAACTCCTGAAATCTTTTCTGTCTCTATAGGCCAACATTTAATGATGCCAGAGATCTAACTGGACATAAGATTATATTAATTGCTGTATGACAACAGCAGATAGACTGAAGAGAGAATGGAATCTAGAGTTTGAGTCCTGGCATTTATTAATTCTAATGCCTTGGAAAAGTCACTGCACATCCTTGAGCCTCAGTTCTTTCACATGCAAAATGAACATTAGAAGGAAACCCTAACCATGAAGGATGGAACAATTGAGATACTATGACTAAGCTCTTTATAAACTACAGAGAGTTCTGCAAGTGTTTACTATATGTTCTAGATAATTTTGGGGTAGGCTTCTCAGAAGTTCTGCTCTAGGGATGGCCTTTCCCTCCTCATTCATATTTTTGCAATGTTCCTAAAAGGGGCCTGACCCCCTGCACCCCCTACCACTACCACATTTGCTTGGTGGGTGACTTACCCAAACCAGGGCCAACACAACACAATCCCCACCTGTGACTATGGGTGATTGGCCCGAGGGTTACCTGAAAGGTTCTGCATTCTTTTATGGGAATGTGAATGGTTCCTCAAGAGAGTCATCTCTCCTTGAGTAGCTTAATCTGTAACATAGAAACTAGGTTGTTTTCTTTGCCCATCAACAGCCATTTGGATGGAAAACAAGAAAAGAGATGAAAATCAGGGGAGGACCATTTAAACACCTCATTGCTTTGCAGACCTTGGTTCTTGCCCAGTCATAAAGTGCAGGTCTATTCTGGCCCTTGGACATCTGTCCTTCCCTTGTTTGCTTATGCTAGCTCATGTGGATTTCTGTGGTCTCTAGCCCAAAAAGTCCTTTGGCATGATGGCATCATTGTCAGGTATGCATACTGCTTAGTGTCTATAAGGCTGCTTTAATGCATTCATACACAGAAGAAAAGGAAAAGAGGTATAAATATTGGAAAGAGAGAAACAAAACTATTATTCTTTGAATCAATATGATAATTCACCTAGAAAATCCAAGAGAACCCATTCATTCACCCAATTATTCAAAAATTTATTCTTGAGTGCTACTCTGGGTCTGGCATTGTGGAATGACTTAGAATTATAAGAGTGTTCAGTAAAGTGGCCAATTACAAGATAATTATATAACAGTGGACTTCTCATGTTAAATAAAGTATATTACAAATTCTTCAATGTTAGAAAAGGTTTGGGCCATTCCTGGAGGATCCCACATTAGATATATTCTTAGGGTCTTATGCCAATGTGAGCTCCCTGATTCCTCCTAAGGATTAAGCTGTATTTAAAGACTTTCCCATATTCTGTTCATGGGAGGGAGTTTGCACTGCTGTGCGTTCTGTGAAGTACATGACATTGCCTGCCATTTCTATGAGCCTCCCTGCATCGTTTCTGCCCAAAGTATTTCTTACCATTGTGAATTCTATGATGTATTCTGAGGCTTAATTCAAAAGAACTCCCCACATTTATCATTTTCAAAGTAATTCTCAACAATGTAAGTACTTTGATGTCAAGAAACTTGTTGGTGGGCACCAAAGGCCTCCCCATATTAGTCGTGTCTGTGGGGTGCTGCTCAGGTGTGAATTCTCCAGTGTATTCTAAGGCTGCCACCCAGGCTAAAGGGCTTCCACACTCCTTATGGTCATTGGGTTTTCCTCCATTTTAATTCTTTGATGCAGAGTGGGAGATGTATGCTTTTTATAAGTGGACATTTTTTCATAGCTGATTAGCTCATACCTTGACTCCAAATTTGGAAAATTTCTACTTTCTATTAGAAAATCAAATACTTTCTTGCTGTGTCATTTAAGAACTCAGTTTCAAGGTAACCAATGAGTTGCACGTGCTGAGCCAGTAAATACCTGTACATTGTCACCTTGCTTCTTCCCTGATGGCCATCAAGGGCCCCTTTCCGTGCTCCAGTAAAGAGATCACATCTGGTCAGACAAACAATGCCCAGCATTGAGATACAGCTGCCAGTTCTCCAACTCCACATCCTGGTACAGTTTCTTTGGAGCAGGTCCAGACAGCCCGATCAATGGCCACATCTCTGCGTGGCATTGACCTCTAGGCCGTGGTTTCTGACCTGCATATCTGATCAGTTCCCCTTGGATGTCTTCACTAGAGGAGCTCTAAAACATATCTAGAACTCAACATTGACTTTTAGATATAAAACAACATTTTCTTCCCTCCTCTTTAGGGTCCTTCTTTTGGAGAATAACAGGCCTCACATACACGATGAGATGGAATGAGAAGAGGGGCTGGAGCCTGTCTCTGATATCACTGCAGGGTCCCTGGGCAGGGCTCTGGGGACACTGTGATTCTGAGCCATGCAGCTGCTCCTTCAGAGCTCTGAGGGGAGACCTGCTTAGACCTCCCTGTCCCAGAGTGAGTTAGCTATACTTTCTTGCTGGAAACCTCCATTCTAGGACTCGCTGGCTGCCTTGCTTCTTAGGGACACTTCTCTGCAGGCCTATGACACACCTCATAGCACCCGCTCACATAAAGCCACACACCTGTCACCCATCACGCAAGCACTGCCCACAGCTCCCACCACGCCTACACCCTTGCCCGGCACACACTCAGCCTCTCACACACGCCCTTGGCACACACTTGACCTCTGTCTTACACACACACAAAAAGAGCTTCTGGTAATGAGACACCTTGTCTGTGCTCCAGGCCTCTTTGCCTTAAGTGCCCAGGCAGATTTGTCAAGAAGTACTATTGAAGGATGGAGAACTAGCTCTTGTAGATAATAACATTTATTATAAATAACAATAGTAGCTAATATTTCGTGCCTATTTTATGACCAGCCGCTGTATTACTCTGTTTTCTGTTGCTTATAACAGAATACCTGAAATGGGGTAATTTATACAGAAGGGAATTTATTTCTTACAATTACAGAATCTGAGAAGTCCAAGGTCGAGTGGCACATCTGGTGAGAACTCTGAAGAGTTCCAAGTGGGCTCAGGGCATCACATGGCTCAGGTCTCTTCTTCTTCTTATGAAACCACCCCCTCTCATGACAACCATTAATCCATTAACTCATTAATCCACGAGTGGATTCATCCATTTGTGCAGGCAGAGCCCTCATGACCCAATCATCTCTTAAAGGCCCCACCTCTCAACACTGCCGCAGTGAGGAGTAAGTTTTAACATGGATTTGGAGTGGACACTCAAACCACAGCACCAGCCCTGCTTCATGTACTTTATATGCATCATTTAATCCTCTGACCAACTATTAGGAAAGTGCTAGATACTCTCATTTTATAGATGAGGAAATTGAGGCACAGTACGAGTATCTCATTTGTCCAGAGTCCCACAGCTAATCCATGGTTTAACACATGGACTGCCATACTAGAAAAATAAATTTTTCCCTGGGGCTACAGTGTATTATTAAAACAAAACAATCACTTCTAATTTGTTATTTTTTATTGTTTTCTGTGCATGAGTTATATGCAGTGCAATCTGCGTTTTTGCAATTAAATTGTCAATATAATTATAACAATAAGAACATCAACAAGTAAGATTTTCCCGAACCAACTGCACAGTTTTGCTTCATGGGACCCTGGGTTCAAAACTAGCCTGAGTTAAATACAACTCACGTGGCAGTCAGTGTGTTCAACGGGACAGGCTCACATTGCTTTGCAGACAGACCCAAGTAACATGCCTGTGGCACTGGCTGGAGTGAAGGCTCCAGGTGGGGGCAGGATCTTGTTGGGTGCCAAGCTTTTGGGGGTGCTGCCATCTCCACTGGTGACTTCCAAGGTGGTTGGGATGAGCCGTGTTGCCCTTGCACTATAGGAATAGGAGAAGAATGTGGAGGAAGGTGTGTGGGGGGTTCCAGTGGCCAGGTCTGGAAATGCCACTCACCTTTTTTCTGTTTCTCTCTCATCAGAAAAAGAAATACAATCTTGGAGTGAGAGAAACAGTTTCTAAACAGAAAAGTATGAGAGATATGTCAAATGAAAATATCTACAGATTAGAATTTATTAAAATTGTTAAAAAGCTTACTAGACGTTCTAAAAAGAACATTGAGAAAATGTCTCAGTGCATACTTACAGGGTTTAGATGCTTCATACATTCATGGTGTCTATATGCCCACGCTTAAGAGATTAGCCCAGGGGGACAGTGTCACCCACTTCTGAGTTGGCCCTGCCTTAATTCCCACATACCCAGCCTGCCTTCTGTGAATCCGCAAGGAAACACGTATCAGCAGAATGGTCTGCATTCACTGAAAAGTCTTTAAGTGCTGGGAGCAGTCAGGCTCACAGTCATGGATACGGAAATTTTCATTGGATAGTTCAGATTTTATCATCTGCAATAAAATACTATCGGGGTTCTCTTTGAAGTGACAGTCTCACTGTATTCATTTTTAAGAGAATACCTGCCAAACACCTATGTCTGACCAACCATAGTTTGTCAGTTATTCGTTCAAGTGAAAATGTTTCAGGGAAGTGCAGCTAGTTCAGGGTGCAGTTTGGGCTGTCACATGGGCACTTTTTCCCAGGACCCCGTGGGCATGACGCAGAGGTACTCGGAAAATCAGAAACACTTGTACTCAGGGGTTGCTCGTTAATACAATTAGTTATTCTCACCGCTTCCTCAAGGACACTCTTAAGTTCAGCCGTTTTCCGTTTGTGTTTGGTGTTTGGCTTTGTCACTAAGTGATGGTGAAGAACGTAAAGACCACTGGCACAGTCTCATGCTGCTGCCTCGATTTGTGCGAAGGCGCCAGCTGTTTCTCCCACCATTGCTTTGGCACCATCAGAGTACAGTGAAAAGGCAGATCTTGAAAATAGTCTTGACCTCATGGAGACTCCGCTTTGGGATTCTTGCCTGGCATTAATGCCCAGAGCCCTAGGTCAGGGGGACATTGTCCCATTCAGGCTCCCCCAGCAGCACATGTCGGTGTTAAGCTCCACTTTTCCATTCCTCTGGTTTCTGGCAGCTGGGGAATTCTACCTTTTTTTTTTTTCTTCCTTGGTCTTCATTAAGCATTCTTCTCCCTTGGTTTCCAGACGCCACAGCTTTTTGGTTTCTTTCCAGCTCAGTGGCTGCTCCTTTCCCATCTCCCTTGCTGGTTCTCGGTATTTCCTTCTCTTCCTGACCTTTAGTGTTGGAGCTCTGGAAGGATCCGCCCTATTCTCTTTTAACTCAGCTCTCTTTGAGTGATCCCAAGTCCCATGGCGTTAAGTACCAGTTTTGTGCAAGTTTCCTAAAGTCACACCTCCAGCTCAGAACTTTCCCCTGAGCTCACGTGCAGTCTACTGGTTGCTTGTGTGGTGTCTCCGCGTGTTCCAAAGGGGCTCTGACCCTGCCTGTCAACCATCAGGCCTCCCGTTTCCAGAGCAGCTTCATCAATACTGAGATGTTCAGAAATTTTGGAGTCATGATTGGTATCTTACTCTCCCTTCACGGCTAGTCATGATATCAGGAGAAGTTATTTCCAAAATTACCTTCTTTCCGTCGTCACTGCCGATCACTGCTGCCTCCCCTCAGTTCCCAGGGCCTCTGCCCAGGACTGTGGCCATCACCTTCCACCTGGCCCGGCTGGCACCCACTCCCTCCCAATGCCCACGTCACCCCCTGGGTCAGGCCCTCCCTGCTGACCACCCCTCAGCAGACTCCTTCCCACTGCCCTTCCTGTGAACCCCAGTATCTGCCTGTGGCCACAGAGCCCTCTCCGATTTGGCTTGTCCCTAATTTTCTGACCTCACTTTGTGCCTCAGGTCCAAGCACATTGACCTCTGGGCTTTCCAGGGCTGATTATGTTCTTCCCGCAGTGTCCCTTTGGGTCTCAGTTCTGCTCCTCCCATGTGCTCCTGTGTGCCCCCTGCAGACTGCTGTTCGCATCACCCTGGTCACCTCCCTCAGGACCATGGGCCCTTTGAGTTGTCACCAGCCCCGCCAGTCCCTCCTGCAGTTGAGTCTGAGCCATCAGCATCTGCCTGTTCATAGCAGTGGGGACTGGGCTCAGTCACCGTACATCATGTCCGCGGCATCCCTAAAGAGCACCTACCAGTCCGTAAGGAAAAATCTATACTCCCAAGTGGCCAAAAGACTGGGACAAACAGTTCACAAAAGAAAAATAAAAATGACCAATAAAGTTTAAAACTGCATTCAAATTCACTACCAATTGGTTTCAGGAAAACCACTTGGCAGTATCACCAGGATCCTTAAAATTGATGCTCAGTGTCTCACAATTGCACTTAAAAGAATCTTGCTAAAGGAAATGGCTCAAAATAGGATATAGGTTTATATGTGAGCACATTTATCCATTATTATTTTAAATCAGTCATAAATACTTAGAAGCAGAGCAAATGCCCCTCAACAGGAAAATGTTCAAACAAATAATTAGTAGGCGAGGTGAGTGGCCTTGTGTGGCTGGAACAGAGACAGTGTCCCCGAGGATGCAAGCACTGTGTTGGGCCCAGGAAGTAGGGGGCACTGGGTGCCAAGTGAGCAGCCAGAACAAGTGCGACTGTCAGGATTTAAGGGGAGGTGCTAGGTGAGCCAGGGTGGACCTGGGTGTGTCTTACCCGTGAAGATGTCTGTTAACACATTGCTGTAATCATGGAAATATGTTTGCATGAGTGAGACTGCAAAACTGAATGGTTAAAACAACCTTTTCATTAAGCTTCCTGGATTCAGATACACACAATGGGCATGGCTCGTGTTTGCTCCCTGATGTCTGGGATGCCATCTGGGAGCTGGAATCACACAAAGACTCATTCTGGGGCCTGGGTTTGGGTAACTCAAAGCCTGGGACTGCCAACCAGAGCACCCACATGTGGCCTTTCCTGTGGCTTCTGCTGTGGCTTGGCTTCCTCTCAGTATGGCTGCCTCAGGGCTTTCTTAGATGGAGTCCCAGGACTCCAGGCTCATGTGTTCCAGTGGACGAGGGTGCATCACCCATTATGACCTATCCTTGCAGTCAGATCACATCCCTTCTGCTGTATTCTATTGCTCCTAGCAGTCATGAGCCCACCCAGAATCAAGGGGATGGGTCACAGACCCCTCCTCTCAGTGGGAGGGGTGGCAAGGCCATAGTGCAAAAGAGCAAACAGCATGGGAGACACTGCAGTGACCCTCGTTAGAAAATACACTTTGCCACAAAGGGTATTACTCAGTTTAACCAACCAAACAAGAGGCTGATGTATAACCCACTTTTTAAATTTACCATGAAAAATATAACCACTAAGTAGATCCAGAATATTTGTGCCTAGAGTCACCACATTCTTTCCCCTGTTATAAGTTTGCAGAAGCTGTTGGCTTTTTAGAACATGGGAACGCAGGAATTCAGTGCAGTGAATGGCAGCAGCTAGCATTTTCAGCCATCAGAACTAATGCCATCCCCTCTTTTCTGTAGAGATATACTTGGCAGATGAGCTTGATGGAAGGCTCAGAGGCTCCCTTGCCCTTTCTCCAGTATGGAAGGCAGTTTGAGAAGCTCTTTCTTGCTGTCTGACTTTTGTAGTAAAGAAGACCCCTTTCATTAACTCCTTTTACCTCGTCTTTTCTCCCCACAGACTGCACTTCAGTGGAGGACTTTGGGTGAGAAATCCCTTATTAGTCCTCTTCCTGGTCATGGTGTCTTCCAGGACCACTGGGGGCTGGGGCTCTGGTCAGCAGACCTGGGCTCAGGTAGTCACCTTGACACAGCCGCCACTGGCTCCCGCCCCCACCTCTAAGTACTGGAGTGCCTGCCTGTAAGTGAGGCTTGATTTAGGTTTCTTTTACTTTTTAGTTTAAACCGAGAATTTAGTCTGGAGTGTGGTTGATTTTCCCCTCTTAATTTCCAACAGACAAGTAACTATTTCTCAATATTTCAGACACTCTCTTAAAAATATATGTGTGTGCGCATACACATACACACACATACATATATGTATTAAGTAGGAACTAGTTTGAATGTTACATGCTTATTGTGTATGTTATTAGAAGTGAAGAAAACAGTAGGGAAATCTCTTGAGGTGTGTGAAATTGATCATGGTTGCTTTATTTTCAAGTGATTCCATAAAGCAGAGGGGCAGATACTGCAGAAAGACTAGTGTAATTGCAGCTGTCTCGCCCGTCTGCTCCTGCCGTCCTTGTTATTTAATCACTCCAGGCACTCTCTGCTCTGTTTGGGGATGACAGGCTCCCTCTGAGGAGGGAGCAGATCCCAGATATGTGCTGCTGTGTCCTGGGCTGGCTTCTGGAGACTTCTGTTGCTCACTACGATTTCAAAGGCCCTTACCAGAAGCAGTCAGTGTGTACGATTCTAAATCACTGGTCAAGGTCAGCAGGAACCTTAGAGAGTGTGAACTCCAGACCCCCACCTTAGGGTGCTTAGGCCCCTCCTTTGTGTCTCTGCATTGTCGTCCTCTCCACCCATCACCTCCATTTCCCTCCCACCCCCTCCCCAGCCTCCAGAGTGGCCCAGGAAGAGGGCTCTGGTGGCCGGAGCTTGACAGTGACCACCGGGGCTGATATTCAGGAAGTTTCACCAGGAGCCCAAAGCTGTGCTTTACAAGGTATAGCAATACATTGAGGTCCTTTCCTGGGCTCTCAGACCCAAGCAGACTTCTGTTTTCAATATAGAGAGAGAGGCCAAGGAAAGGAGGTTTCTTCTTCTACCTGCTTCTTTACCGGAAACTACCTTGTACACAGCAACAGGGCATTTTCGTCCTGTAAAGCAAATGCTATTTATATAAACTGATTTGCCAGTGAGATAGTTCTAATATAACAGGTCGGCCTTATGAAAAGCAGAGGTTTCTCATGCAGCTTCTAAGAACATGGATAAAAAGCACATGTGGCCTGGCTGCCTTCCAGGGAGAGTTTAAGTCAGTGAAGCATACTTTTCAGATTGCATTAGTGGCCAGCGTGACGAGTTCTGAAGGGAGTTGTATTTCAGAGTTTGGAGCCAAGGATTTTGTGGGGGTGATAGTGCCACAAAGGACGTGGAGACCCCAGGAGGTACACTTGGCCTTTGGGTTAGAGGGTACACCTGAGTTAGGAAAGTACAGTCTTAAACTTTGGCAAGGCTTCGGGAAGAGAACTGTGAAGGGAAGGAAGTCTTTTAAAAAATGACCTAAACTCATCTGTGGAAGTGAAATGTTTAGATGTGTTAAAAATTCCTAAAATAACTTTATTTTCACCAAGTAGAGTTTATCCATTCAAGATGTAGCTGTTCCCTCAAGCATCCATGTCTGTGCAGGTTTCCTTTCACAGTGCTGAATTATTGCATTTTTACCCCGAGAATTCATGCCCACATTGATCTACATTCCATTGATCATGTTTGAATTTATTAAACTGAATAGCGAAGATGTTATTCTCAATGGTGGACATGGAGATGAGGAGAGGAAGAGCAGAGAAAGAAGGGAATCTCGCCCACATTTATATGTGTGTGTGTACTATGTATGCATATATATTCTTTATTTTTTCGAAGAAATTATTTCATCTTTCCCTCACACCCTCCTGCTGAGGAGAGGTTTTCCTGTGCAGTCAGGTGCTCCGCTAATCCACGCGAACACTCTTTAGTGTAGAGACCAGCACCCGAGGCATCAGGTGGGCAGACCAGGTGTGAGGGCTGCCTGCGATGGCTGGGACCCTGCTCCCTGGCAGCACGTGTGCTCCCTGTGGTCCATGGGCATTCTTCAGCTAGACTGTGTGAATGTGTGCTTATTTTGTTAGGTAAATGGAAAAGTTTTCCCATCTTTCTTTCTTTCTTTGGGAAATATAATTTGCAGTGAGTGAGTATATTCCCAGTCCTTCCCATCACTTTCAGGGGTTCGGATCTTCTAGCGCTCCCCCCGCCCCATGGTTCATTTCTCCTCACCAGTTGTCTCTGTGAATATTATCGCTACAAAGTGACCGGCCTCCCCTTCCCCAGGCCCCTCCGTGTGCTCTTAATCTCTGCACATCCTGCCATTCCCGCGGTGCTAGTGACTCCGGCAGATCTATCCGTCCAGCCCAGGCCTCTTCCTGACACTGACAGCCCTAGATCCCACTGTCCCACATGTGGCTGGCCACCAGCAACCCTGTGTCTAAGAACTATTTCCTTTCCTCCCATTTGGCCCATCATTCCTGCCTGCTTCGCCTCCCTGTGCTCGTGCCCACTCTCACCGCCCTCTGCTGCCACCTTAGGTTTTGCTAGTGCTAGAACTGCTGGGCTCCTTTGCTCTGACTCTGCAGCCATCGTCTCACTGGGCTCCTGCCTTCTTCCTCTTTGCCCCCAGCTGCCAGGGTTCCTGGTCTGCCCCTAGAACTCCTCCATTTAGCCTCCTTTAGGCAGAACCCACCCACCCACCTACTCCAGGGGCTGCCGTGAGGTCTCCTCAGTGTGCTTGTGGCGCGGAAGCCCCAGCCTGAGGGCGGAGAGCCTGCACCAGCGCCAGCACCCCAGCCTCTGGCGCTGCGCTCCACACATGGTGCCTGCCCTGTACTGGTGCCCCCAGTCCAGCCTCCTTCACGGAGGGAGGGTAAGGAGGACCTCCCTCCATCACTTGCCCACCCTGACCCAGGACCCTGGAAACTCCAGAGTCCCTCCAGGGTCCACATATGTCTGGATAGTCCACTAGGCAAGGATTGTATTTAATTATAGTTCAGCATTGACCTTTTGGATGACCTCAAACCCATGGGCGTACCAGCCATTGGGGGGTGCTATGGACAGAATGTGTAACCCCCCAAATCCATATGTTGAAGCCTAACCTCTAGGTCAGGGGTCCTCAAACTTTTTAAACAGGGGGTCACTGTCCCTCAGACCATTGGAGGGCCATTGTAGAATGTGGCACACATTCCACACATGCGCACTGTGGGCCCGGGATGAGTCGGCTGCTAAGCAGGACAGGCAGCGGTGACAAAAACACCCGGCGGGTGGGATAAATGTCCTCGGCGGGCCGCATGTGGCCCATGGGCCATAGTTTGAGGACGCCTGCTCTAGGTGATAGTATTAGGTGACAGGTCCTTTGGGAGGTGATTAGGACATGAAGGAGGAACCATCATGGATGGGATTAGTGCCCTTATGAAAGAGACCTGAGAGAGACCCCTCACCCCTTCTGCCATAAGAGGATGTAGGAAAAGGTACCATCTATGAACCATGAAGTAGGCCCTCGCCAGACATGAAATCCACCAGTGCCTTGATCTTGGGCTTCCATCATACAGAACTGTGAGAAATAAACTTGTGTTGTTTATAAGCCACCCAATCTATGCTATTCTGTTATAGCAACCTGAACAGACTGAGATGGGGGTCAGATGGCTTTATATTAATAGCAAGACGCTCCATTTCACAGAAGGAGGAATGATAGGAACCAGTTCAATATCAAGCTTCCTGAGTATGCATTTAAAGCCCAGCTTCATTTCCTAGAAAGTTAAATGACCACTTTTAGGGACAAACTGATGTCAATAGCTCTGCTCATGCAACCCCCAAAAGGTGTTGTAAGGACCCTCCAGTTCGTTCAGACCCTGGCAGTCAGGGTGCATTGCATAGCTGTTGCTACACAAGGGATACATTGTTTTTTCTTGGTGTTTTGTGGTCATTTGGCTTTAATTTGGTTGTAGCTTTAGGAGAGCTAAGCAGGTTTCCACTGATACTGGGATGCCACTGTCCTCACGTGTAAATCTGACCACAGTAAATCTAAACTCAAAGAAAGGAAAGGTGAACCTCCTTAGGACAGAGTGGCTGCCACTTCTCACCACGTGGCTCTAGAGGCCCCTGAGGAAGGAGAAGGTCGTGAGAGGGGCTGCCCACTGTCGGGGTCTCCAGGCACACCACAGGCTGGCAGGCAGTGCTTGCCCCTCGCCCTTGCTCCCCTTCAGATTCTGACAGCCACTGCCCAGGAGATACCCCACGCCAGCAGAACTAAACAAAAAGTCACACCATTGATTTGTTGGCCTTTCTGAAACATTTCTGCAAAGCCCGAGTGATTTGGAAATAGGTGTGTCACTATCTAGAAGTCACACACTGGTAGTATTATGTGGAATAAGCTTGAGCCACAGCCAGGTGGTGTGCCGGGCCCTGCTGGGGACCTGGCTGGAGCAGCTGTCAGAGGCCCGGAAAGCACACTCCTCCCCCCTCCCCGGAGCCCAACCCAGCACGTCCACTGCGTATCAACAGAGCCCTCTCCTTATACACTCCCCTGTGCGTCCTTCCCTGGAAATGATCTGCATTTCGTGTGTTGGTTGGTTTAACCTCACATATTAATTGTGTGACTTCTGGGCTGAAAAGAATCTTTTAAGGCACCGCTGTTGGAAACCAAGCAACTATATTGAGAAATCGAGGCACTCCCCTGAGTGGTTTGGCTTTTGTCCAGGTCCAGGGGCAGCCAGTTCAGGGTCTGCCCTCCCAGGGGATACACTCATGCTCTTTCTCCTGCATTCTTCTCCTTCTCGTCCCTGCTGCCTCGCCCACTTCTCTTCATTCTTTCAGGCATCCGTTACCACAGCCCCATTCATTCAGTGGGACTGAGTTAAAAGTGGTATGTGCTGTGAAAAAAAAATCACATTTTGTTGCTTAGAAATATCAGTCTTCAAAGAATGTTTTCCTTCTATATGCCAGCACAGCTGACCTTCATCAGGCTTTTGCAAAAATGTCATCTTCTTAATGAGGCTCTTTAATTTTACAACCCACTCTCCTCACCCCACCCCCAGCAAGCCAGATTGTCTGTTATAGTCACGGCACTCACAGACTCGTAACCTATTGTTTACTTGACTTATTTTTATGCCACATGGTGTGCTCTTTCTCTTTTCTTGCCTATTTGAAAGTAAAATTCACCAGGGAAGGGATTTTTGTTTACTCACTGATGTGTGCTTGAGCACCTAAAAGAACCTGCATCCACACATGGTAGTGTACTCCTATAGACCTGGGTACCTGGGAGACTGAGGCAGGAGGATCTCTTGATCCCAGAAGTTCAAGGCTGCAGTGAGCTATGATGATGATACTGCATTCTAGCCTGGGCAACAACAGAGTGAGACTCTGTCTCTAAAAAAAAAAACTCCATTATGTGATGTGATTATTTGTTGAATGAACAAATACGCTGCTTTTGTTATTTTAAGTGAATTCACTCTTTGGTCTTAAAAATGTACATAGGTCTGTACATGTTGGCATTTTATTTCTTAAGCAGCTGAGTCTTCAAGAAAGCGAATAAGGATGATGGTTAGTGCAGTCACACTCTCTAGGACATTGGAATGGCTAAATGCTGAGAGAGAGGGGAGGAGTGTGTGTGTGAGTGTGTGTGAGAGCATACACACTTGTGCATGTGTAGGACAGGAGAGAGGAGACTCGTGTTTGGGTATGATGTTGTGTCTCTCTTTCTCATAGTATCACCATTTTTTACTCTCTTTTCAACCAAAACTGTCCCACTGAGAAGTCACCCAGGCCCTCCTTGCCTGATGAAATGGCCTGGCTCCCACAAAGGGGCTTTAGAATCTTCTTTGGATGGTCTGTGTATCCTCCTTGTCAGTTGACTTTTAATTTTGGAAGAAGGCTGTTATAAGCTTTTGCTGTTTCGGTGCAAATGTCTCTTCCTTTCCTAAGTTAAGGGGAAATTAACGGGACTGACAGAGTCTCCCACACAACTAGGATCACCTTCGAAGCTTCACAAAAAGTGTGCTGAATAATCTCTAGATGCCACATGGACACTGACGTTGCTGTGATCAGCACCTAGCAGAGAGTGTTTGAGATTCCCCCTCTAGAGATATACCTGATTGCTTTTATGTGCCTGATACTAACATATCCTCTCACAGGTAGACGTGTGCCAGATCTTTATTTCAGAGGGGCAGGTTCAAGCCAAACGTTTCATCACATGCAGATAGCCATTCGCTTTTCTTCTGGGCCGGTCTTTCTTAGTTCCATTTTTCTCCTCCTCAGAGGACAGTATTTTCCAAGGTGTTGGAATCTCTTGGTGATAAAAGAAGTCTGAAAGCAGTCATGAAGGGCTGACACAGAGGCTCCTAGGTGTAAGGCATAGGGTGACCGCAGGACTGGTGACAGAGCTGTCCCTGGACTGGCTGGTACCCACCTGGCAGCAGGTGGCCTGCTTCAGCCTGTTCTTGGGCTGCAGAGAGCACCTTGCTCATCTGAACTTGCTGCTGACCCATAGTTTTTTGTGTGTGGTCTGAAAAAACCACTGAGCAACGTTCAGCTCCAGAACTCATTTCTGTGGAGCATCACTGGCTTTACTGGGGGAATAAAAGAAGCTTCTTACATTCCTCTCTCATTAAGAATGGCTATGTGGCTGCTCTTGGTCCGTCTTCAGATAGCCTGGTTTTTATCTTTGTGCCCATTGTGCTATAAGCTTCATTTCAATAAGGCTCATAGGAAGTTTTCTTCTTGAGCGTTAGAAAGTGCAATTGCTGATGATCAGTTCTTTTGTTGTTGATTTTAAAGGCGCTGGTCAATAGATTATGATGTGATTATAAATTGTCTCTCCCAACCTCCCACCACCTTATTCCCTGTTTGTATGGCACATAAATATGTTGTGGGAAGTGGGAGAGCTAATTTACATGAATGTCTATTGATTGATTATAAACAATGTGTTTGTATATTTCATATGATTTAAACCTGCCCCAAACTCCAGCATCTAGTTTGTTGTTCTCATATTTCAGATAAACAACTGAAATACAAAGATTAACAAAGTCACCTGAATTTATACAAATAGTTGATAGTGGAACCTGGGATTGAGCTAGTATATAGATTAGATGTTCGTATCCCCCAAAATTCATATGTTAAAATCCTAACCCCTAAGGTGATGGTATTTGGAGGTGGGGCCTTTGGGAGGTGATTAGGTCATGGGGGTGGAGCCCTCATGAACAGGATTAGTGCCCTTAGAAAAGAGACTCCAGCGGCTCTCTTGCCCTTCTGCCACCTGAGGATGCAGGGAGAAGGCACTGTCTGTAACCCAGGAAGCTGACCTTCATCAGACATAGAATCTGCAGGTACCTTGATGTTGGACTTCCAGCCTCCAGAACTGTGAAAAATGTCTGTTTTTTTAAGCCATCTAGTTGATGGTATTTTTGTTATAGCAGCCCAAACAGACTAAGACAACTGGATTGGGTTTGGAAAATGTTGCTTCACCAGATAATGAGTCTGTCAAAGAATGTATCACTCATTTTAGCAAACTGTCAACATGGAAATGTCTTATATAAAGAACACACCATCTTTGATTTCCTGCATTGTATTACTATAATATTGAGCTGAGTACCTGCTGAATAATATTTGTTTATTAAATGTTTATAGAATTTATCTTATACAGATATATAGACAGGCTATATATTTATTTATTTATTTATATTAGCCAGGCAATATCAATGGTAATAAAATCAGCTAAAAATTGAAAATAGTACAGGAAAACACCACTTTCAGCATTGATAATATTGAAACAGTGTTTACGTAACATTTCTTGACATTGTATACAAACTTCTTAAAGACATTACAAATTAGCAAATAAAAGTGGTTGTCCATATTAACCACAGTTAGAATTTAACAGCACATCTTGATGTGTTTGGGCTTACAAAATATATTGCAGGAGCCATTTGAACTTTATACATATGTGATAGAAATACAAGGAATATATTTTTCTTTTCTTGAAAATTTCATTATTATATGATTTTTTTCAAAGAGTACACATCAGTGGTTCCTTAACTTTGCCACACATTGGAATCACCTGGGAGACTTTTAAAAGTACTAATGTATGACCCTCATCACCAGCCATTCTGATTTAATAGGTATAAGATTGAATCTGTATATTGGGATTTTACAAAACTACCTAATTCTCCTGTGCAGCAAAGTTTAGGAAACTCTGATATATACAGTGCGTGAAGAATCAGCAATTTCTGTGTATGCCCCGCAACTCATGGATTTATTGCTTTATTCCTTTACTCACTGTGCATTTGCATAAAAAACACCAACTATTTGCCAGCCATTATGCAGATGCCAGGTACATAGGTGTGAATGAAAAAGGCATAGCACTGCCCTCCTGCAATCGTAATCCGGCAGGGGAAGACAGACAGTATACAGGTAAATAAATCAACACTCTAAAAATGTTTTATATTAAAGCTTGTGGAAAGTGAGAAGGTCATGAACAAAGTGCTGTTGTGGAGAATAAATGTAAGTCCAGGTAGGATAGCATGTATGAACACATGTGTGGTTCTAGGACCAAACAGAAGGCTGAAGTGTCCTTTGGAAGAATCTTAAGAGGAAGTTGGAGAGAGGTTTCTAGTGTGGGGGTTTCAAAGCCATGCCAATGACTTTGGATTTGGACTTGGAATATCATGATGATATTGGTTATTTTCAGTAAGGAGGCTTGGGTAAATAGGGGTGGGGACAAGAGTACAGTTAACCATTGTAGAAGTTCTTTGTGGTGGCTCTTGCATCATTCAAGTAAGAGAAGATAGTGGATAGAAGAAAAGTGGTGTAACAGATGGATTGATGATATATTTGAAGGTACAACCTACTGGTGTTGCTGGTGAAGTGCATAGGTGATACAAGGGCAAGAAAGATAATTGCAAGTGTTTGGCCTGAGCAATCAGGTGAATCTTCGTGCCATTTGGTGGGAAGGGAGGTGGTCCATTGGAAGTTGACATTGGGTGTGGATTTGGGAGTAAAATCAATCATTCTATTTGGCATAATAAGTTCGAGATGCCTGTTAGATATCTAAATGGAGCTGATAAATAGGCATTTGAATAAACCAATACCCAGAACAAGAAACAGAACATTACCAGATCACCAGCAATGTCTCACTCCTCCTTCAGCATCTCCTCTCCTATGACCTTATTAAACTCGTGTTTTAGTTCTAATAATTTTTGTATAGATTTCTTGGAATTTGCTACATATAAACTCATGTCATCTGTGAATAAAGTCAGTTTGGATTTACATCTTTCCATTGTGGCTACCTTTAGTTTGTTGTTGCTGCTGTTCTTATTTCATTGGCTAGAGCCTCCAGTACAATGTTGACCACAGCACCTTTGCCTTATTCTCGATCATAGGTACAGAGCATGCACACTCTCATCACTGAGTGCGATGCTGGTTGTAGGGTTTTCAAAGATGCCTTCTGTCAGGTTGAGGAAGTCCCCTTATATTCTTAGTCTGTTAAGAATTTTTATCACAATGGATGTTGGATTTTGTCAAGTGCTTTTCCAGCATTTTCTACATCTATTGATAATGTTATTTTTATTTATTATATTAATATGATGTATCATATAATTTATTTTCCGATGTTAAACCAACCTTACATTACTGGAATAAATCCAAATTGGTCATGGGGTATGATTTTTTTAATATGTTGCTGAATTTGGCTTGCTCATATCTTTTTAAAGCTGTTTATGCTGTGTTCATGAAGGATATTGGCCTGTAGCTTCTTTTCTTGTGATGTCTTTGTCTGGTTTTGATAGCAGAGTAATACTAACTTCATAGAATGAGTTGAGCAGTGTTCCTTCCTCCTATATTTTATGAAATGTTAGTGTCATATTTTCTTTAAATGCTTGGCAGAGGGCACCATTTTGAATTGGGCTTTACTTTTGGAAAGAATGTTTTATTACCAATTCCATTCCTTTACTTGTTATTGATCTCAGATTTTCTATTTTCTTCTCATATAATCTTTGGTAATTTGTGTATTTCTAAGAATTTGTACATTTCATGTGAGGAGTCTGACTTTTTTGCATAAAGTTGTTCATAATATTCCCATATAATTAATACTTTCAGTATCTGTGAATTTGGTAGGGATATACCCTCTTTCACTTATGATTTTTCTAATTTATGTCCTCTCTTGAATTATTGGTAATCATTTTGTTCATATTTTCAAGGAACTAACTTTTGATATGTTATTTTTCTGTTTTCTATTTCATTTATTTGTGGTCTTCATTGTTTCCATTGTTCTACTTTTGTGTTTAGTTTGTTCTTCTCTTCTCTGTCCCTATAGGTTTGCTTTATTCAGAGTGTCATATAAATGGGATCATATGCTATATAATATGTTGGAACTAACTTTTTGACTCAGCATAACACATTTGAAATTTATTCTTGTTGTTCTGTGAAACAATAGTTCATTCCCTTTCAATAGTGTACCATTGTATGGATGTACCACAGTTTGTTTATTCATTCATACTTTAGAGGACATTTGGGAGGTTCCAGTTTGGGGCTGTCATAAATAAAGTAGCTACTGACATTCATGTACAGGTTTTAAAAAAGCTAAATTTTCATTTCTCTAGAATAAATACCTAGGAATGAGATTGCTGGGTCATGTGTAAATATTAATATATGTTTAATTTTATAAGAAACTGCCAAACTATATTCCAAGTGTCTTTTTGCTTCATGTATTTTGAAACTCTGTTGTTAGGTGTATCCACATTTGGGATTCTTATGTCTGCTTGGTGAATTGAGCCTTTTATCATTACCTATTATCTCTCTTTATCCCTGGCAGTTTCCCTTGCTGTAAAGTCTACTGTGTCTGATGTCAGCATATCTGATATTAATACAACTACTCCAGCCTTCTTTCCATTAATGTTTTCATGGTATATTTTTGCCCATCCTTTACTTTTGACCTACCTGTCATGTTATATTTAAAATGGCTTTTGTGTAGAGAGCATTTGGGTCTCATTTTTAAAATCCATTCCAATAGTCTGTGTCTTTTAATTGATATATTTCAGCCATTTGCATTTAATAGAATTATTGATATATTTGGACTTAGGTAGACAATTTTATTATTTGTTTACTGTTTGTTCTTTCCTTTTTTGTCCGTCTGTTTCCCCTTTGGGGTACTTGAATTACTTTTTTTTAGTATTCCATTTTAATTTGCTTATTTTAATATTCTGTCTCTTTATATAATTTTAAATGATTGTTCTGGAGATTATAGTATTCATACTTATTTTTCCACAGTCTGTGTAGAATTACTATTGTACCACGTAAGGTGGAATGTGGAAACCTTATCACCGTATGGGTCCCTTTACTCTCTTTATGTTGTACAAATGTCCTGTGTCTTATTATATCTACAGACACGGAAAGTCCCATCAGACAATGCTATCATTTTTACTCCCAATCATAGATATTTTATAGAAATTATGAGAAGAATTTATTATATTACCCACATATGTACCATTTCTGTTGCTTTTCATTCCTGAAGTTTCAAGTTTTCTTCCCATATCATTTTCCTCCTGTCTGAGAAACTTCCTTTAGCATTTCTTTCAGAGCAGTTTCAGTAACTAATTATCTTAATTTTCCTTCATCTGAGAGTATCTGTATTTCCTCTTCATTCTTGAAGATTATTTATACTGAATATAGATTCTGGGTTAACAGTTCTTTTCTTCCCTCCCTTTAAAATTGTGGTGTCTCTGTGGTTTCTGAAGAGAAATCTACAGTCATTCAAATGATTCTTCTCTGCTTATAATGCAGCATTTTTTCTTGGCTGCTTTTAAGCTTTTTGTCAAAAACCGTATCTTTCGTTTTCAGCTGTGTGATTATGATTTGTCTGGGACTAGATTTCTTTGATTTTATTTTGTTTGGGGTTCCCTGAGTTTCTTGAATCTATAAATTTGTCTTTCACTAAATTTGGGAAGATTTCAGCCACCATTATTTCAAATATTCTTTTCTGTACCAGACTCTCGCTCCTCTCTTGGGATTTTGATGACACGAATGTTCAGCCTTTTGACATGTCTTTCCCCTCAGGTTCTTGAGTCCCTTGTAATTTTTTTCAATCTTTTTATTCTCTCAGTTGTTCAAATTAGACAATTTCTGCTGCTCTCTCTTCAAGGTCAATGCTGCTTTCCTTTGCCATCTCCATTCTGCCTTTTAACCCATCCAAAGAATATTTTTTTTAATTTTAGTTGTTATATTTTTCATCTCAAAAAATTCCATTTGATTCTTCTTTATATCCTTTTTCCTTGTTGAGATTTTCTATCTTTCCACGTGTGTCCTTCTTGGAGCGTGGTTGTAATAGCTGCTTTTGTCTGGCAGTGCCAACATTTTTGTCATTTCAGGGTGGCATATGTTGTTTGTCCCTTCCTTTGCAAATTGAGGTTTTCCTGGTTGTTCGTATACCAAGTGATTTGGATTGAATCCTAGACATTTTGAATATTATGTTATGAGAGTCAGGGTCTTTGTTTGTTTATTTATTTACCAGGCAGTTGACCTAGTTAGGTTTAGGCTTCAAGTTCTGACCCTTCTTGGGATGTGGTTCCAATGTCAAGTCTGTTTTCGGAGCCTTCACAATGTTATTTAGATCTTTCCAGCTTATGGACCACTCAGTGGCGCGTCTGGGACCTGGAGGTGGTTAGTACTGTGATTCTGTTACCAAAGCCTTTGGTGCACTGTTTAGGGTTAGATCCATGATTGCACAGCTCAGAGGTTAGCTTTATGGGGTCACTTTCTTGGCTTCTTCTCCTCACAGTTTTTCTGGCTCTTGGCTCCTTTCAGTGTGCTCTGATCGAGAGCCAGAGCTTAGCATCCCTGCGCTGCCTCGCACTTCCCATGGCTTCATCTGTGTAAGGGGCCGTGTAGGAGGAGGACAGAAAGAGAAAAAGAGGCAATGAGGCTTTGCTCCAAACCCTTGAGACTGTAGCTCCTGTGGGCAGAGAGCCGGGCTCCCATCCCTCAGAGTGTTAGGTACACGCCTGGAAACTGCGGCCAGCACTCCTGCTGCGGAATTGGAACCTCACCACAGGGTTCTTACTGTTCCTTTTGAAAAAACAGTTTGATTGCGGTATAATCCACATACCGTAAAATTCACCCATTTAAAGTGTACAGTTCATTGACTTTAGTGTATTCACAGATACATGCAACCATCAGCACAATCGAAATCCCTTACCCATTAACAGTAACTCTCTCACATACCCCGCCCCCCAGTTTAGGCAACCATTAATCTGTTTTCCGTCTTTATAGATTTACCTCTTCTGGACGTTTCATACAAATGGAATCATACAATATATTATCTTTTGTGTTTGGTTTCTTTCACTTAGAATAGTATATTCAAGGTTCATCTGTGTTGTAGTAAGTACCGCTACTTTGTTCCTTTTTATTGCTGAATAATATTCAATTGTATGAATTTACTACCTTGTATGTATCTGTTCATCAGTTGATGGATATTCGAGTGTTTCCACCTTGGGCTATTATGAATAATGCTGCTATGACAATTCGTGTACAGTATGTTTTCATTTCTCTTTGAGAGTAGAATTGCTGGGTCAGATAGAAATTCTATGATTAACTTTTTGAGGAACTGCCAAACTATTTTTTGAAGTGGCTGTATAATTTTACATTCCTACCAGCAGCATATAAGTGTTCTGATTTCTCTGCATCCACTTCCTTACCAACACTTATTATTGTCTTTGTGATTATAACGATCCTACTGGTTGTGAAGTGGAATCTCATTGTGGTTTTGATTTGCATTTCTGTAACGACTAATGATGTTGAACATCTTTCCTTGTGATTATTAACCATTTGTATGTATTCTTGGGAGAAATGTCTATTTAAATCCTTTGTCCATTTTTTATTGATTATTCGTCCCTTTATTATCGAGTTGCAAGAGTTGTGTATATATTCTGGATACAAGTCCCTTATCAGATATATGATTTGCAAATATTACTCCCCATTCTGAAGGTTGTCTTTTCACATTCTTGGTGGTATCCTTTGAATCACAAACATTTGTAATTTTGATGAAGTTTAGTTTATCTATTCTTTTGTTGCTTGTGCCTTTGGTATTATACTTCTAAAACTATTGACATAACCAAAAGATCACAAAGATTTACTCTTATGTTTTCTTCTAAGAGTTTTTATAAAAGTATTAGCTCTTACTTTTAGGAGGTCTGTGATCCATTTTGCATTAATTTTTGCACGATGTGAAGTAAAGATGCAACTTTTGCATGTGGATACCCAGTTTCTCAAGCACTATTTGTTAAAAAGATTTTTCCTTCCCCACAAAATTGTCTTGGCATCCTTGTAAAAAAAATCAATTGACCACAACTGTAAGGATTTATGCAAATACTACGCTATCTTAATTATTGTAGTTTGGTAGTAAATTTTGAAGTCAGAATATGTGAGTCCTTCCTTGTTTTTCAAGATTGTTGTGGCTATTCTTGGTCCCTTGAATTTTCATATGAATTTTAGGATCAGCTCGTCAATTTTTGCAAAAAAAAAACAAAACCCAGCGGGGAGTTTGAAAGGGACTGTTGAATCTGTACATCAATTTAAGGAGTGTTGCCATATTAACAACATTAAATTTTCTGGTCCATGTGTATGGGATATCTTTCAACAGTAGCATTGGGAGCTGGAAGACAGTAGAATGATAATTTCAATGCATTCAGTGCAAAAGCCTGCAAATCTAAAAGTCTATTCCCAGTGAAAATATTTTTATAAAATGAAGAAAAAAGAAGTGAGCATTTGGTGACAGAGAGTATAGATACATCTTCAAAGATTGCTGCTATAAAGGAGAGCAGCAAAGGGAGTGGTAGCTGGAGGGATTTAGGCAGTATATTTTTAGGATGAGCAATTTGAAAGCATAATCAAGTAGAGAAGGAGAAATTGATGATGCATTGGAAATTGAGGCTAATTGGAGGGATGATGTCCCTTTGTCACCTTTAGCAGGCGAGGGTTGCATCCAAAGGAAGGTAAGGTGAGAGAAAGATGAAGGATGAGGGTACAGAAGCTGAAGAGTTGGTGATGGGAAGGTCAGTTCTCTGCAGACCAGTATGTGGAGTAGACAGGAAAGTCATCAAAGAGACCGAAAGGAGAGAGGTTGTTGGAGATTTGAGAGGAATAGAAAATGAAATAGTCATCTTAGAAAATTGCAAAGTAAATTTCTAAGGAAATAAAACAGTTTGGCAGTTTTCAGTGCCTATTGGTATAAATGTGAAAAGAGCCCAGTCATCAGAGTTTTAAGATTTTTTTCCAGCAATGTTCAAATGCTTTGGAACAAGTACAAAGTAAGTGGCATGGAGTGGAGGGAAGGATGAGTAAGGCGTGAAGATTATGTGTAAAAGCATGGCTATGTGTTGAGCTGTGCTCTTGTAGGCTAGGCATCTGGAGAAGTAGAACTCAGAAGGAAGATTAAGTATGAAAAATGACAAGACCAGCAGATTGGAGGTCCTGAGAAAAGGCCATTGGATACCTTGCAGAAATTAGTGATTCCCGTTGGAATAGGTACCAACCTACTAAATAAGTGGTATTTGACTCTGGCAGCACATCATAATCACCTGGGACCTTTAAAAATGTATCAGTGGGGTCCAACCCAATTGATTCCAAATCTCTGAGCATCAATGTCTTTTAAAAGATGCACGAATGTTTCTAGTATGCAGACAGACCTGATAGCTATTACAAGAGAGCATGGAGCACTGGAGACCCCAGGGGTTGGAAACGCAGAGCTGCTGCCTCGTGCAGCTCCTAGCAGTACCATTGATGTGGGATACAGCAGCTCTGGTTGGAGGTTGTAGCAGTTGAGAACATTCTAAGATTGAAGACCCATGGCAAGAGGAGTAGACCTATTAATGTACTGAGGATTTAAAATATCTAGAGCTGTGATTCTCAACTTTGGGAAGGGGCAGTTTTAAGAAAAAAAATTCAATGCCAAGATAGCACCCCAGAACCAATTATGTCAAAATCACTGTCAGTGAAGCCCAGGCTAAATCAGGACTTTTTAAAGCTCTCCGATTTTTTGTATAGGAACTATTAGAAGGGGCGGAGGTTTGGGTGGAGGTGTGATGATTTCTCAAGGGGTTGTGCTGAGTTTGAGGAAGCTATGCTTCATCCAGGGAAAGATGTCAAAGAGGCCATTAGCTACAGGTCTGGAGCTCAGGAGTGAAGTCTTGAGCTGAAGCAAGATAATTCCCCCCACTCTGGGTGAATTGTTGATTGATATATATTTAGAGCATATAGTTTTGTGGTGTTCCAATGAAACCTGCAGTCTCTATAAATAACCACATGTCTGCGCTTTGCTTTGAGCAGCATTCACACAACCAGGGGGGAACACGGGAGGTTCTGGCACTCGTGCAGGATGCTCAGGCAGCCACAGAGCATCCAGGAAGGACAGGTTCCATAGAGCCGGTATGATAGTACCCACTGATTTTAAAGTCAAAGGCCCAGATTGGTGAGTGACCCAGTAGAATGGGACCAGCTGTGTCTCCAGATCTGCATGACAGCGCCATCCTTAGCCAAATACGCAGAGAGAGATGACGGCGTACTTGGCAGGAAGGAGCTGTTGTTTCTTGTTTTATTTGCTTGTGTGTTTGCTTTCGGTTTTTTCTTTTGTATGACAAACATGTAGGTATTTTCCTTTATCCAAATGATATTATCCCATTTCCATATGTTTCAGTCTATTTAAGAGGAAGTTGCTATCTTGAACTAGTTTTTGAACTTTCCGTGCATGACCTTTTAGGTCCCTTAGTCCATTTTGATAATTTAACAACATTAAAACTAAACGAAAGCCTGCATTTTTTGATTCATATAAAATAAAAACCCAAGACATTTATATTTATGGGTTCCCTTAACATATGTCAAACTACTTGGCATTGTATATTATTGCAATTGCTTCAAGTGAGAATCCGGCCATTGTTTTGGGGTCACAAAGTGCTTGCCTCATTTGCTCTAATTCATTTGTGGGGGATGCTCTACATCATCACATTTATATTTATGGAATATTTCTTTACTCAAACCATTGAGAATGCTTGAAGCATTCTATAGAATTATTACATTCTAATTTACCCTATAAAATGCTTTTCCCAGATTAAAATGACCCATAAGTACATTTAGAAGCTTAATGACATTTTATAGTGACTGTGGGTTTGTACCTTGGCACAGAGATTTTTTTTCTTCTCAGGGCCAGGGTTGCCCATGGTACAGTTCCATGGAAAATGTTGCAACAGACTAGTAATGCCTAGACATTGGCTCCCAAGTATCCTTCTCACATTGTTGGTGAGTCTGTTTCTGTCTCACATTTGTATGTATTCCTGGGTTATTTGAAATAATATTGCAAGTGTCCCTTAGATCAGCGGTCCCCAACCTTTTGGGCACCAGGGACCGGTTTCATAGAAGACAATTTTTCCATGGACTGGAGGTCGGGGGTTGGGGTGTCATGGGGGGTTGGGGGCTACAGAGCTCAGGCAGTGATGCATGACCCATTTCCTAATAAGCCACAGACCAGCACTGGGCCACAGCCCGGGAGTTGGGGACTGCTGCCTTAGACCACTGTGTGGTAGCAGTAGCATTAGTACTAGGAGTGATATATTAATAGTAAGACCTAACCTCTATCAAGTCCTTTCTCTGTGCCAGGCATCCTTTATGTCTTTGCATATATTATTTCATTTCCTCCCTATAGTTACACTATGAGGTAGGTGCCATTTCCATTCTCATTGTATAAAAGAAGAGGTTAAGTAACTTGCCTAAGCTTTAGGGGAAACCCTGGTCTTAAGATCCCTGGAGAATCAGCACCTGGGACAGTGCCTGGAGATGCAGGATGCATGAGATCTGCTTCTGCCCTAGAGGAAAGTAGGAGGTGGGGTATGGGGGTGAATATGACACCATAGTGAAGTTCGGTTCATCTAAACAGGCATAGATGACGGAGAGCCTCCGTGCAGTGTGCGCCTGTACCACCTACCCCTGTTTGGTACACACACACACACACACACAACATCCCGTTCTGGCATTCCAGTGGCCCCTGAGACAAGCTGGGAATTCTTCTGCTTTGGAAAAGAGGGTAGTTTCCTGCCATCATTTCTACAGCATGGAGCAACCACAATGGCACCCTTGTATCTAGTACACAGTCTTTACTGTTCTCTTATTCGTGTTCTTCCTTGGAAGCAAGAGGGATGCTAAATAATTGTCAGGTGTGCAGTAGCTGCTGTGAGAGGCCAGAAGTTTTGTCAAAATTTCAAATACTGGTAAACTTTAAGCCAATCTCATCTAATTTATTTATCTTGCATCAGATATACCCAGATTTTTCTTTAACTTGAGCTGGTTCAATATAAATAAAAACTGAATGCGAGTGTGTTGGGTACAGTGGGTTTTATGCATTCCTGTCCTCAGACAGGACTCAGTGAATTGAGGGGGCAGTCCTGTTTCTGTTGCTTTGGCCACGATGGCTTTGAAAGATGGAGCATTGAGGGCATAGTTGGTTACATTAGTGAGGACCGTGACTTTGTGTGTCAGCACTGACTTTACAAGCTTCTCTGAGACCACAAAGACAAGGCTGTTTTAAAGCATTGCCAGGGCCCTGAAAGGCATGTGAGAGGAGGAAAAAAGGGTCTTCTTTAAGGTCTAGATTATCCTCACAATTATTGTTTGCATGGAACTTTTATTCTAGTTTAAAAGGTAAAGAGGCAGATAAAATAACAATAATAATGATAATTTTTAAAACTACAAAAAAAAAGAAAAAGAAAGATAAACTATAAAAGAGTCCTACTGTGTTTAAAAAGAAAAAATACCAGAGGACTCACAAGGCCTTCATCAGTCAGAGATGGAAGGGTTGAAAGCAGGTGCCTGGGGGCCATTGTGTGTGCCCAGACACAGCTGGCTCCCTGACCTGTGGAGCAAGATGGGACAAGGGGTGGTAGCTGGGCTTTCCATCCTCAGGGGAGTCCCCACTGGAGGTGAGGCCTGGAGTCCTTGGCTGTGCTTTCTTGTTCTGTGACCTGCCTCTGCAGAAGCTCCTATAGCCCCCTTCCAGTGGGCAGCAGGTCTTCACGCCTGACAGACAGCGTCAGGTAGACAACAACAGCCATTGCACACACCACCACCTGGCTTCTGCTCTGTTACCGATTGACCTGGGGACAGTCCTAGGCCCCCAGTGGGCAGAAAACAAGCAGATGGGCAGAGCCAAAGCTTTAAGGTAGATTAAGAAGCATTTCAATTAAAATATCATTCTCATCTGAAAATCTCCTTGGCAGTGAAGACCAGCACTTCTGTTTAAAGACTGCACATTTTAGATTTTCCTTTATGTGATGCCTCCCATCTGATGCTAATAGACAGGGCAGGCCCCATTGTAAGTTCTTGCCCTGTAGCACTGCAGCCTGCCTTTGGATAAAACAAGACGCCTTCCTGTATTTCCAAATGTTTCTGGTACTATCAGGCTGGAAAGCACAAATCCCACATGTGGCTTCCTGGATCCCCCTCTCTCCTTCCTTTCCTCCTCCTTCCCCTCTCCCACATTCCCTCCTCTTCCTTCTTCCCACCTCTCCTCCATCCCTCTACTCCTTAAATAGATTTCTCATGTATATGCATAGGCTCTTCTGTGCCAGCCAAATGCCCCTCATGTGAGCCTGATAAGGAAACAGCACGTTCTAGGCGTAGCCTCTTCATACTCCTACTCCAGTGGTTCTCAAAATGTGGTCTGTGGACCCTTGGAAGTCCCCAAGGAGCTCTCAAGAGGTTCACGATGTCAAAATTATTTCCATAATGATATTAAAACGTCATTTGCTTTTTCCCCCATGTTGACATTTGTACTAATGGTACAAGAAGTAATGGTGGTAAAACAGCTGGCAACGTAGCTTGAATCAAGCCTGTGGCATCAAACTGTACTATTAATATTAGTCATTGTATTCCTCACCATTCTGCACACTCATGTAAAGACAAATGCTAATTTATCTTAGTAATATCCCTGATGAAACAGTAAAAATGGTTAATGTTATTAAATGTCAACTCTTGAATACAAGTCATTTTAATACTCTAAGTACTTCTGCTGCATGCGACGGTGGTCTTGAAACAAAACCACCATCTGCACAATTGTTTGAGTTGCAAGCTGAAGTAGCCACTTTTCCTTTGAAAAACCATTTTTACCTGAAAGGATGACTGGAAAACCGTGTTCACTGAGACTTTATTATTTGACAAATAATATTTTTCAAAAATGATGAAATTAGAGGGCGGAGCAAGATGGCGGACGAGAAACACCGCCAGTTAGAGAGTCTCTGCAGA
>VBSM01002223.1:18401725-18413226 GCA_008086735.1 Cheirogaleus medius | reverse complement strand
AAAAAAAAAAAAATTTAAAAAAAAAAACAAAACAAAAATGATGAAATTATCACTTAAAGAAAACAATAGTATTTTTTGCCAGTGATAAAATTGAGCTTTCAAGTCAATATTAGAATTTTTATTCATTTTTTAATTTTTTATTTTTTATTTCAGCATATTACAGGGGTACAAATGTTTAGTTCACACATATTGCCTTTGCCCCACCCAAGTCAGAGCTTCAAGCGTGTCCATCCCTGTTTTAAGCAGACTTTAAAGTTTGTGCTCCCATAGTGGATGTTTTTCCTGATAACTAATGAAGTTCAACACCTTTTCACACTATTTGTAATAGCTCCACACTGGAAGCAATCTAAATGTCTATCAAGGGTAGAATGCATAAATAAATTGCCATATAATGATACAAATGAATATGATACTATTATAATATTTCTATGAATGTTCTTGTGCATGTTTTTTAATGACTGAATGTTATATATTTACATTGAGTTAATACCTAGGACTAGAATTGCTGGTTCACAGGGTATTTGTAAGTGTAGCTTTGATAAATACTGCCAAATGGTTTTCTAAGGTAATTGTCCTAACTTACAGTCCCATCAGCACAGTTAACCTTTCTGTGAATTTTATTTTGATATACTTCCACATGCATAGAAAAGTATATGTGTGTTTGTCTATATATAGGCAATGTGTATGTATATGAATATATATTTACATATGTATAGATGTATCATTGTGGGATTTTTTTCTGAAGTGTTCAAGACTGTTAGAGACATCATACCCCTTTACCATAAAAATTTCCATGTGTATTTCCTTTAAAAAGGCCATTCTCTTTCATATCCACCATACAATTATAAAAATCAGGAAATTTAACACAGATACAATTCTGTTATCTAATCCACACTGCATATTCAATTTTATCAATTCTCTCAATGTCTTTTATAGATATTGTTTTCCTGGTCCAGGGTTCAATCCGAGATCTTAGGTTGCACTTAATTGTCCTACCACTTTAATCTAGAACAGGTCCTAAGCCTTTCTCTATCTTTCCTGATTTTGCTATTTTTCAAGAGTATAGACCCATTATTTTGTAGAATGTCTCCCATTTTGAGTTTTCTAAGGTTTCTTAATTATTAAATTCATGTTATGCATTTTTGTCAACAATACCACAGAAGTGATGCTATATCCCTCCTAGTGCATTATATCAAAAAGGCACATGGTGTTGATTTATCCCATTACCGATGATGTTAACTTTGATCACTTGGTTAAGGTAGTGTAGCTGGATTTCTCCCCTGTAAAATTAACGATTTTCACATTGTAATTAATAGGATTTTTCTCATCAAATTTTGTCTACTAGTTTTATCACTCATTCATGAATTTCTAACTCTATCACTCCTCCTATATTAGCCTTCTTGTATATGGAAGAGCTTTATCTTCTCAATGTACTTACTCACCCATTTATATGAACGTCTGGATCTTATTTTATCCAGTGGGTTATATTCTGTTACTACCATTCCTTATTTTGATGCTCAGATTGCTGCAGCTTTGGCTGATGGGGAACCCCTTCAACCTGGCTCTTTGTCCTTTGGGTGTGTGCCCATCATTCTTTTGACACATCTTTCCTTTCTGGTGCAATGAGCTATGCTAGGATCAAATTTTACATTCTTTGCTTTACCCTTGAAATCAACCTTTTATTAGATAATGTTATTTAGAAATCAAAATCTAGCTTCTGGACATGCTCATTGCTTCTTGGTCTTGTCATAACTAAGAAATGTATGTCTGTCTGTATCAAAAACAAGAATTCATATTAATACTTTCAACACCAATCCACTATCCTTTCCTTATTAGTTTACTCCTTTTACCAGTAGTGAGACACTTTGCTTTCAATAACCTTAATATATTTACTCATCTGTTCAAATCTAGAATACACAGAAAGTAGTATCAGGATTGTTATCAAATACCAAAGGGAAAAAAGTAAACCAGCCAACTATAATTCAATATTTGTGCGGTCGTATTTTTAGGTATAATTTACATATGTGAAACTTACATGTTAATCACACAATTCAATAAAGTCTGGTGAATGCATATACCTATGTAAATGACACCCTTACCAAGATATAGAAAGGTTCTCTCATCCCAGAAAGTTTCACTGTGCCTTGTTCCAGTCAATACCTTCCAAAGACAATCATTTTCCTAAAAGTTTTTTAGTATATGTTTGTTTTGCCAAGTATAAAACTTCATGTAAAAAGAACTATGCAGTTGATTTCTCTTGTGTCTGGCTTCTGTGAGAGTCGTCCATATGGCCTAGTATATTCACCCTTCATTCCTTTTTATCATTGAATAATAAGCAGTTCATTGTAAAAACAATATGCCACAATCAGTTACCCATTCTCTTGTTGATGGACATTTGAGCTGTTTTCAACTTTGTGCTACTGTGAATAAAGCTACTTTGATCATTCTTGTATAAGTCTTTGTGTAGACACGTTTTCATTTCTCTTGCATAAATGCCTAGGAGTGGAACTCCAGGATCACAGGGTGTGTGCTTAGTTTTATAGAAAACTATCACATCTTTTTCCAAATGAGTTGCGTCATCTCTGTGCTCCCTCCAGCAATATCAGAGTTTCAGCTGCTCCACATCCTCATCAACACTTGATGTTGTCAGACTTTAACTTGAGCCATTCTAGTGGGTATCAAGTAGTATCCCTTTGTGGTTTTAGTTTCCATTCTCCTGATAACTAATGATATTGAGCACTTTTTATGCACTTATTGGCCATTTCTGTATCTTCCTTTGAAATTCCTGTTCCAAACTTTTGCCTATTTTTTAAAATTGAGTTATTTGTCTTTTCATTATTATCCTAGAAGTTTTTTATAGAAGCTGCAAATAAATCATTTGTCAAGTGTACATCTTGTGAATATTTTTTCCAAGTTTGTGATTTATCTATTTTCTAAATGGTGCTTTTTTGGGGAATTGAAGTTTTTATATTTTGATAAAGTCTAATGTATCATGGTTTTTTTTATAGTCACTGCTTTCTGTGTCCTAAAAAACTTAACTATCCCCTGTTGCAAAGATAGAAGACTATGTTTACTTCTAAAAGAATTGTGGTTTTAGGTTTAATGTTTAGTTTTGTAATCTATCTTGAATTAATTTTTGTATGTGATATTAGGTAGAGGTTGAGGTACATTTTTTCCATGAGAATGCAGCTCTTCCCGGAACCATCTATTGAAGTTCTTCCTTTTGCCATTGAATTGCTCTGGCATGTTTGTGGGTTTATTTATGAAATCTCCTCTATTTTGTCCCACTGGGCTATATCTTTATTTTTGTCTCATTGATCTATATATTTGTCTTGATGCCTACATTATACCGTCTTGATTACTGTAGCTTTATAGTAACTCTTGAAGTTCTGTAAGACTTCCAACTTTATACTTTTTCAAGATAACTTTGGCTAGTCTAGATCAATTGCATTTTTATTTAAATTTTAGAATAATTTTGTCAATTTCTACAAAAGGCCTACTGGAATATTTTAAATAGAATTTCATTGAATCTATAGATCGATCAATTTTGGGAGAACTGACTGTGGTCAGTTGAATTTTTGAATCCATTATCATGGTATATTCCTCCATTTACTTAGGTCTTCTTTAATTTCTCTCAGCAGAGATTTTTGTTTCAGGGAAGCCTTGGCATCATTTGCTAAATTTATTCGATGTTTTTCAAAGCCATTATAAATAGATTTCTTTTAATTTAATTTTCTAACTTTTCACTGATAGTATATAAAAATACAATTGATTCTTTTGTATATTGACCTTGTAGCTTGCAACCTTGCTAAATGCATTTATGAATTGAAGAGCTTTTAGAATTTTCTACACTGACATTCATGTCATTTGCAAACAGAGAAACTTTTACATTTTCCTTTTTAAACTTTATCCTTTTTTTTCCCCCTTATCATACTGGCTAGGATCTCCCATACAAGTGTTAAGATCGGATATGCCGAACTTTTTCCTTATCTTAGGGGAAAACAATTCAACATTTCATCATAAAGTATGCTGTTAGGTATAGGATATTTTTAATATATGTCCTGTATCCAATGAGGATTATTTTTTATTCCAAGTTTGCAATATTTAAAAAAAAAATAAGCAAGGGAGTGACATAATCAGATGGTATTTTAACAACTTTCTTTGGCTGCTGTGAGAAGAATGGAATGGCAGGAGTGTGAAAGAGAAGTGGTACGTCAGTTGGGAGACTATTTATTTTTCTGGTTGAGAAATAAAGTAATTCATACTAGAGTGAGGACAGTGGAAATGAAGAGAAGTGGATCATTTTGATGTACTACAGAGGTAGATTTTATTGGACTAGGTGACAGAATTGGATGTAAGAGGTAGAGGAGAAAGAAGATGCCTTCCAGTTTCTGGCAAGGGTGACTTGGTTGATAACAGTGACACTGTCTTAGACAAATCTGGAGGAGATTGGTGGGGGAGAGCAAGAATTCAATCTTATGATTTCCAAAGGTATTTTTTAAACCCAAGCTGAATAAAACTTTAATCTAAAAAAAAATAATGAATAGCTATAAATTTAGTCAAATGTTTTTTCTTTTTTCTATTCATATGGTAAATACTGTTTATTGGTTTTTGAATATTAACCCAACTTTACGTTTTTGGGATACACTCTACTTGGTCTTGATTCTTTTTTATATGTTATAGCATTCAACTAATACAGCATGAGTGATTATGCCTATGTTCATGATGCTTATTGATCTATACTTTTAATATTTTTCTTTGATTTTAGTATCAGAGGTATGCTAGCCTTATATAAAACTTGAGAAACAATAAATGTTTTCTTCTCTTTTATTTTTAGAGTTTCTATAAGGTTGGTATTATTTTTTCCTTTAATTTTTGGTAGAATTCACCAGGGAAATCATCTATATCTTATTTTTAAGTTAAGCATTTTCATAATGAATACAATTTCCTTAACAGATGTAGATTCAGATTAAAATATGCTGTTCAAACTTTCTATTTCATCTTATGTAACATTTAATAACTTATGGTTTTTAAAGAAATTTGTCTGTTTCATTTAAATTATCATATTTATATATAATATTCCATATTATCCTTTTATGTGTGTGTAATCTAAAGTCCTATCCCATCTTTCATTCATGATGCTGATAATTTAAGTATATTGTCTCTCTCAATCTCTCTTCCTCTCATATTTCTCTTTCTCATCACTCTTGCTAGATATTTACAGTCTTTTTTTTTTAGAAATTTACAATCTTATTAACCTTTTTAATGAACCAAATTTTGGTGTGTTTCTAAAGTTTTCTCTTGGTTTTTGTTTGTTTGTTTTATATTTCACTGATTTTATCTCTTCATTTTTCCTTCCTTCTACTTCAGTCTTCTTATCTTTCAAACATACTTAAGCTGAAAACTTAGATCATTGATTTTAAGCCTGTCTTCTTTTCTTATATGTGTTCAATACTATAAATTTCACTCACAGCACAGTTTAGCTACATTGCCAAAATTTTGATATGTTTTTATTATCTTCAAGTTTTTCAACTTCCCCTTTGACTTACAAATTATTTACCTGTGTCTTATTTAGTTTCCAAATATATGGGACTCTGTTTTGATATCTTATTGTTAATGATTGCCTATTTAATTCAATTGTTATTGTCATAGGACTAATTCTATGTTATCTCACCATTTTGAATTCTGTTGAGACATGTTTTGGGGCTCAGCATATGGCCTGTTCATCAAGATGCAAAAGCTCTCTTTGCGCTTAAAAAGAATTTATATTCTGCAGTTGTAAGGTGCAGTGTTCTATAAATGATAATTAGCTTATATTTGTTGATGGCATTGTTCAGATCTTCTATATCCATACTAGGTTATTTTCTTTCTTTCTTTCTTTCTTTCTTTCTTTCTTTCTTTCTTTCTTTCTTTCATCTAGTTGTTCTGGCAATTCCTTGAGAACCTTCAGAAAAAGACATTAAAATCATCCACTATGGTGTGAATTTGCCTACATTTCCTTTTAGTCTTGTCACATTTTACTTTATATGTTTTGAAGTTATGTATTTATACACATTTATCATTGCCATGTTTTCCTGGTGAATTGACATTTTCATCATAATGAAATGTTTATCTCGGGCAATACTGTTTTTCTTGAAGTGCTTTTTGTCTGATGGTAGTACATCCATTACAGCTTTCTTATGCTCACAATTTGCATGTATATATATTTTCACCCTTTTACTTTCAAGCTACCCAGGTCTTTATATTTAAAGTGAGTCTCCTTTAGATACTGTATAGGTGGGCCCTGCTTTTCTATATAATGTGACAATCTCTGACTTAATTGAAATGAATATTCAATGCACAACATGCAAAGAATATTCTGTCATTCATCCATTAACATTTATTTAAATAATGTATATATGTTTAAATTCAGTTCTGTTTTACTGTGGTAGGAAAAGCTTTTGACACTTTATAAATAAATGTTTGTGCCAGTTTTTTTCTTTTTAAGGAACTATATATCAGATAGTTCCTTCTATATCTAGTTCTTAGGGTTTATAAAATCTCAAATGAATGTCCAGCTTTTAAAATGCTTTTTCTCCATGCATATATTGAAACACAACTATTTGATTTATTTTTCTCCTTTAATCTTTTGATGTGGAAAATTTTATGATAAACCATCCTTGCATTCCTGTGATAAACCTAAGTATGCCATGATATATTTATAATAAATGTATATAATCAATCTTTGTGAATGAGATTGCTCTGTAACTTTTTCTTTTCCTCTTAATGCCATTGTCACATTTTTATACCAAGATGATGTGCTAGCTTTATAACATGAGTTGAGCATTATATTCTCTTATTCTCCATTCTGCATTAGATTGTGTGACTGAATTTCTTATAATAATTTGTTGAGGAAACCATCTGCACCTGGAAGTCCTTTTGTAGAAAAAAATATTTATCTGTTAATTTAATTTGTTCAATGGTTATAGGACTGAGGTTTTCTATTATTTTAATTTTATTTTGTTTTTCTAGGAATTTGTCTGTTTTATCCATATGGGTTATTTATTTACATGGTATTATTAGAGGTTACAATAGTCTTATTCTTTCATAAAACTAATTGTTAATTTTGTTGATCCTAGCAATTGTGTGTTTGTTTTCCATTTTATTTATTTTTGATCATTATTGTCTTCCTTCAAATTTATGTGTTTATTTTGCTGTTTTTTCTAACTTATTTGAAAGGATACTTGGCTCTAAATTTGGTCCTTCTTATTTTATATATATACATATTAATACATTTATTTAAAGCAATAAAACTTCCTCTACCTATTGTCTCTATTGTATCCCACAAATAATGATATATCTTATTATCATTTAGTTTAAAATATTTCATTATTTCTGTTGTAATTTTTTCTTTCACGCTTGGGTTATTTATTGTATTTTATTTTACATGGTTTTTTTTTTCTGCTGACTTTATTTTACTTACATTTTTGAACAATTAACTGTGGAAAATATCGAATACCTATAAATGTATACAGAACAGAATAATGAATCCCTGTGTACCCATCGCCCAGTTGTGACCAATTTTGTTTTTCTACACCCTTGTCCACTGCCACCATTAACTGCCTTTGTTTCTGAAGCAAATACCATGGGTTATTTAGAAGTGTGTGTTAAATCTTCTAATCTTATGGGGATTTGCTAGTTATCTTTCTGGTTTAACTGTAGAATGATCAGAGAACATGGTCTGTATAATTTCATCCTTTGAAATATTTTTATGATGCATTTTATGGCCCAAAGAATGATAAATATTTTGTAAATGCTCCATGTATACTAAAAGCATTTTGTAGTCTGCAGCTCTTGGGAGTATAATTCTATATGTTGTTTTAGGTAAAGTTTGTTAATAGTACATTAAAATCTATGTCCTACTTTTATTTTGTTAGATTTAATCATCATGAAATAATTCTCTTCATCACTAGTAAATGTCTATTCTATCAAATAGTGATAGAGCTCCACCTCTTTTCTGTTGGTTACAATTCCCATAGTGCATTTCTTACCTGCCCTTTCAATTTTATCTTTTCTGTACCTCTGTATTTTAGATGTATTTTATGAACAGCATATAGTGGAATTTTGTATTCAGTCTGCCAATTTATTGCTTTTAAGAGTATCTGGTCTCCTTACATTCCATTTAATTAGTGGCACATTTAGGTTTACCTCTATCCATTTCCTCTTGTACTTTCTATTTGTTTCACATCCTCTGGGGCATTTTTCCCCTTCTTGTTTATTGCCTTCTTTCAGATGCTTTTTAAAATCAATTTTCCAAAATGCATTGAGAATTCAACCACTTCGTCTCACCCCCACCGCGGCCATCCTCGCCAGACCACGCTCCTCCTTCCTCTGGAGCAGGCAGTGGCCTCCTGACCCATCTTCTCCTCGCCTCTCTCCTTCCTCCCCCTCCCCCAGCCATCTGCTCGCTGAGCAGCAGCCAAGGAGAGCCTGGGAACACGTGAGCTCCGTGGCGTTCTGTGTGCCCTGCTCAACAGCCGGCAGCGACTCCTGCTTTCACGGGAGGGAACGCTGTGAATGTCAGGGTGTGTGTGGTGACCAAGGCCTCAGCCGGGCCCCCACCTCTGCTCCAGGCACTGCTGACTGCTGTGCCCCCCTGAAGTGCCTCCAGCTCTGGGCACACCCTCTTTCCCCACCGGGGGACCCAGTCACTGGCTCACCCCCTCCACATGCTTGCTCCAGAATCACGTTTTAGGGAGGCCTGCTGCCACCGTCCCGTTTAACATGCGCCCACGCCCACCTCAGCCCTCCTCTCCCTCACTGTCTTCTGCTCTCGCTTTGCCAAGCAGTCACCTCTGACATCCGTGCAGTGCACTGACTGTGGTGTCATCGCTGGCTTGTCTGTGTCTGTTAGAAAAGAAGCCCCAGGGGAATTTCTGCCTCTGTGTTCACGGATACATCAGGCGTGTCTCCAGTAGGGCCTGGCCCATGGCATACATCCAAAAGATAGTTGAAGGAAGGCAGGCATTGCATTTTTTCCCTTTGTAGTTGTTTTAAAGGTATATGCTCTGTGTCTATTTTTTTAACACTGCTATAGAAATGACAATATGCATATCATGTCTAAAGTTAGCCAACACTGTTACTTTCCTCCTGGATTTTACAACAACCTGTGAATACTTTTTAAATACTCTATTTACTTTTATATTATTTTATTTTATTTTTGAGGCAAGGACAGCTGAGAAAGAATGTTTAGTTGTTTTTGATAAGCAGAATCCAGTATTTTCAGTATTGGACTGGATGCCATTGTGTTTCTGAAAGACACAGGACCTCAAATTGTATTCTTCATTGAAATCAGCCAACCCACAGGTGCTCATGGGGTCCCTACGGTGGCCTCAAACACTCAGTGCCACGAGAGCCTTCAGTGGTTTCCAAAGATGTTTGATCCAAGGTTGAGTGGCATGAAAATACCCGGGGTGCTTGTACAAACACATTCCCTGACCCCACACCCAGAAATTCCCAGTGATAGGTCTGGGCTGCCTCCCAGGAATGTGTGCTTTTGTAAGACCCTGGTCTCTTGGAAGCCCCCACCACGTGGAGAGCCCCCCCGCCCCACAGCAGCCCTCGGCTTCCCGGAGACCCCCGCGCTCAGTGTCTGATCTGACCCCGCGTGGTATTTGAGGGAGTCCCAGCAGAGTGCCAGCATCCGTGTGGGAATACCCTGCTTTAAGGGAACCTAGTAGGTGTAAATGAATGCTTAAAATCCTCATCTGAAGAACAATTTGAATAGTCTTAAAAGTTGGGAAGGCTTCTTCTCAGCTCTTCCACATCCAGACTGCCGAATGCAAACGTGTGGAGGGTGCAGGCGCAGGCCCACCCAGGAACGCCCACACCGCGTCTGCGCCTGCTCTGTCTCCCCAGCCAGGTGAGGTTGCGGCTTCCAGATCTGCCATAGGCAAGCCCCAGCCAGCCGCTGGTACTGTCCCAGGTAACATCAGTATTTGGGGTTCCTGTTATCGTCGGGCTGGATTTCAGGACTCCACACGCCACCCGTCACAGAGAGAGAGAGATGGCAGAGGGGCAGCGTCCGCGCAGGTGGTAGCAGGCCCAGCCAGCGCCAGGTCACTGATCCCCTCCTCCGAGGAGGCCGATAAAGCAGATAATCCTGGACTGTCGAAGTTAGGGATCACTGTCCTGCTCTATCAGAATGCCTCTAGGACCCTCTGAAACTGTGTCTGCCTGTTCGGCGGGGGTTGCAGGCAGGCGCTCTGCCTCCATGGACCTGGTTTCCTGGTCCGCGCGATGGTGGGACCTGGAGTTCCTCCCTCTCTTCCGCTCTGGCTTAATGCACACTCAGGTGTCCATCCTCAAATTCGTCATTGCTCCTCTTTACAGTTAGGATGCCAGTTACGGAGCTGGAAGGTAGGGCTCCACCAGCAGCCTCTGGCCCCATGGGATCCTCATCATTCGCCTGGAACCCCCGGTCACCCCCCACCTCCTTCTATGGCTGTTCACCCGAAGTCCAAGTTCTTCTGTGACTCCGTCTTTATTGGCTCCCACTTAACTAATTATCCCCTCTTTGAAATTCTCCCTTCACTTCATTTCTCTGGCAAACTCTTACCTTTCACAAAAATGCTCTCAATTACTTTTTATCACAAAAGTATTGACATTTTTATAGCCAGTGAAACAATGAAGTTTAAAAATGTTAATAATGCCAGTTTATACTTCCCTGAGCTAATAGATACTATGTACAAATTACCAGTTATGTCTTTACAGTTATGAATATGACTGCGTACTTTAAAAAAATATATACTTTTTTGCAGCCAAATGTCTATGATTCCCTACATGTCATTCTGAAACTTCCCTTTATCAGTAAACTGTGTTTGTCCTTCCAGATCAGCAAATCAAATCTAATTTATTTCTTAAACACTAATAGCATCATACGTACACACCCAGCTTTTCCAGCTATTCCCTATTAAGAAGCATTCCGATTTTCTCCATTTTCTGCCACTTAAAAATTCTTTATTAGCTATCATTAAACACTTTCTAGTATACTACTGCTTTTATTTCTGTAAGATATATTTCCCCAAATGGGACAACTGAGCCAACAAGTTCTTGTATTTAGAATTTGAATCACTGTTTCCAGATTGCTTTTTAAAGGGAGCATAGAAAGTCATGTCTTTACCAAGAATGCAGAGCATGCAGAGTTCACTAGAATCCTTCTGACCCTGGATGTCACCCCCAGGTTTTTTCCAGTTTGTGTGAAATGACATCCCATTGGCAATTTGTTTGTTCATGACTACTGCTCAGATCGACATCTTTTCTGTGCGTTACTGGCCGTCTTGATTTCATTTTCTGTAAACTGCCCATTCATGTCTTTCGCTGCAGTTTCTGTTGGGTTGTTTGTCTTTATCTCAACAGTGCATAGCAGTTCTTTGTTTAGAGGACTATTAGTGCTTTGCCTGTGTATGGGTTGCAACTGTTTTTCTAAGTCCATTAATGTCTTTTTTTTTTTTTTTTTTTTT
>VBSM01002223.1:18354409-18401625 GCA_008086735.1 Cheirogaleus medius | reverse complement strand
GGCCTCCCAGAGTGCTAGGATTACAGGCGTGAGCCACCGCGCCCGGCCCCATTAATGTCTTTTTATATGGTTTATTTATTTTGCCATATTAAAAACATCTGGTTAAATATTTCTATTATTTTCTTTATGATTTCTACATATCTTTGCATTGCTTAAGGTCTTCTTCATGCCAAAGTCATACAAATATTTGAATATATTTTCTTCTAATATGTTTATAGCTAATCTTTTTTTTTTACATTTGTATCTGGAATTATTTGTGAGTGAGTGTGTGAGTGTGTGTGTGTGTGTGTGTGTGTTTTCCACTTGTTAAATGAACTACTGTTCCCTGGGGACTGAAATGCCACCTTAAGCTTTTATTTGTCTCATAATGTGGTGGCTATCATGGCTTTATGGTGAAACCAACTCCCCCTTACTGTTGTTTTATTCTAAACATTTCTTGTTTGCTCTTGGAAATGTGTGAATAGATTTAAAGAGCTTAGGACAGTGCCTCTTTTTTGTTTTCTCCTGACTTTATTTTATTTTACTTAGATCTTTAAACATTTGACTATAGAAAATATTAAACATTGAGGCTGGCGTGATGCCTCACGCCTGTAACCTTAGCACTGTGGGAGGCCAAGGTGGGAGGATCACTTGAGCTTAGGAGTTCGAGACCAGCCTGAGCAAAAGTGAGATCTTGTCTCTACTAAAAGTAGAAAACTTAGCCCAGTGTAATGGCATGCTCCTATAGTCCCAGCTACTCGGGAGGCTGAGGCAGCAGGATCACTTGAGCCCAGGAGTTTGAGGTTGCAGTGAGCTGTGATGATGCCACTGCACTCTAGCTGGGCAACGGAGTGAAATCCTGTCTCAAAAAAAACTCTATAAATGTATACAGAGTAATAGAGTAATATACTGAATCCCATTTACCCATCACCCAACTTCTGTAATTATCAAGTTTGTCCAATCTTGGGGAGGGGAGGTTTGTACCCTCACCCATTGCCAGCACAACCGCAAGTATAAAAATGTTCACTACTTTTATTAATATTAGTACTATTCTTATCAGTTCTTTCCTTCATACTTCAAAATAATTGTATCCAGTTCCCCAAAATACGACATCAGATCTCCAATTGATATTGCATTCCAGTTTTGTGTTCTTTTTGGAAAAAATTGACATTTTTATAATGACATGTTTCACCTTCCCCTGATGAAACTTGATTGGCTTCCCCACCTTGTCCTATCTCTGTGCCCTGTGGCTTTCAGGCGTCCTCTGAACACTCTTGGTCTGGATGGCTGGCTAGTATCTCTTCTTCCTCTTGACTTCTGATTTTATTTCTTCTATATATGGCTGAGACTTGAGTCCTGAGCTCTTTTTCTGCCAAACTTATTGTTTGAGAGCACTCAGATAGCATCCTGTCTATAGTTGACTCCCAAGGTGACAATGCCAGCCATTACTTCATTTATTCAGCAAATATTTGTCCCTTATTATATCCCTGTGCCATGCTAGGCTCTGGACAGACAATAGTGAACAAGACAGATGTGATCTCTGCTACCTAATTGGTCTACTACCTCATGCACTCAGGATAGAGAGCAGGAGGTTGACCAGGTCTGGGCAGCCAGGGAGGTCTTCCTGGAGGAAGGAGTATTTCTTTCACTTGGACTCTGAAGGGCCAATGGGAATTAGCCAGGCAGAAAAGCAGGACATGAATGTTTGGGGAGAGGAGGTAGAAGGTGGGAAGAGCATTCAGGCAGAAGTAGTAGCTTCTTCACAAATCCTACAGGTGCCCAGAGAATGAGGGGCCCATGATGAGTCTGTAGAGGGTGGCAGAGGGGGATTAAAAAGAGCCACAATGGGCCAGACTTGTGGGAAGTAGCGATGGCAAATGTCCTCGTCATCACCTTCATATGGTTAGACCTGCTGTGAGCTGGGCTCTGTTCTTAACCCTTTGTGTTTGTCTCATTTCACCCTCACAGCAACCCATCCATGTCAGACATAAGGAAGTGGGGCTCAGACAAGTAGCCAGCTTGGCCAGGTTTACACAGCCAGCAGGGTCATAAGTTGGGATTGAAACTGGGACTCCAGAGCCCACCATGGCAAGCTAAGACACTGTTGAAGAGCTTTTTGTAGGAGATTGGCCGAGTTTTACCTCTTATGTTTCAGCTGCTGTATGAGGGAGCAATTAGAGATTGAACCAGTGGTTGAGGGGAAGACATTGGGATTGTGGTTTGGGTAACATTTGTTGCAAAGCTAGCAAAATATGTAGACCTGCACGGTCCCCAACCCCCAGGCTGTGGACCAATACAAGTCCATGGCCTATTAGGGACCAGACTGCAAGAAAAATTGTCTTCTATGAAACTTAGGAATGGTGGGTGGGGGCACACAGCTTCATCTGTATTTACAGCCGCTCCCCATCGCTCGCATCACTGCCTAAGCTCTGCCTCCCCACCCTCCAGCCCCATGGAAAAATTGTCTTCCATGAAACTGGTCCCTGGTGCCAAAAAGGTGACGTAGACAGATACCCAAAGGAAAGTATAACTAGGAAAGTGGGTGTAACACCAAAAGCAAACAAACTAAAGCAAGTATTCTGTGAGAAAAAGCACTGGGAGATGTATTTAGAGGTGGTTAATGGAAAGAATGACACAAGTCAGCCATCAGACTAAATCCAACTTCACCAGGGCTTCACCACCTGCTGTTCTCTTGGCCTCGGCTCCTCGCTCTTTGAAGACAAGGGTATTGGAGACAATGGCATCCTTAAGGGCTGGCAGCTTTCTCAGCCTGCTTCCTGCCTGCAGTAGGTTGGGGGGCTCCAGGGTCATTTTAAGTATGGCTCGGTCACAGTTCCCTGCTACCTGAGGCTTGTGGTTCCTCTGCCCCACAATCAATCACTCACAACCCAGGAGGCTGAGGATCCCGTGGGTCCCAGTCAGCTTCAGGTGCCAGTTGCCACACCTGCATTCCTCTTGGAGCCATCTCAGATACCTTGCAGTCGCATTTCTTTGTTTTCTTGCCCCCCCCCCCGCCCCTCTCTCTTGACTTCAATGTAGGTGGCTTCAACAGGAGGACCCACCCTAAAGCTCTTTTCCCCGAATCATCATATCTAGTTTTTCCACTCTGTGTTAGCCTTCAAATGACCATGATCCAGAGAACATTCCTCCAGGTAAAAGTCATTCACTCCTTTCACTTTGGCTTTGGGACCCTATCACCCCTGCTCTTATATTATGACTGTAGAAGGTATGATCTCGGGTGTGCGAAAGTAGCTTGTGTAGCTCAATTTCTCTGCAGGCTCCCATTCTGTGAGTAGCAGAAACAAGCTCAGTCCATTGAAGCCCTCACCCTGCCCCCTACCAACTTCTATCACACACTTCTTGTGTCCTTTGGATGGCATCAAAGGTGTCTTAATATGGTATTTTAAATCAGTGATGAAAAGATAGACTATTTGACTATGTAGTAACACTTGATCATACATGTAGAAGCAATTCACAAGTGAAATCTCTTATTACCATTTACAAATGTTACTTCCAGATATATTAAGGTATGGACATATAGGAGAAAAATAACTACAAGAACTATTAAAAGAAAATATTGTAGAATAGTATTTATTTTAGGAGAAAGATTTTGTAAGCAAGCTACAAACTCCACGAGCCATAGGAGAGAAACAGTGCAGATTTTATTTCATTACATTTTCAACTTTTGTAGATGAAAGTCTTTTTTAAAAATGAAAAGACAAGCAACCAGTGATGAGAAATTAATTTAAAATGTACTATCCATAATGTACGGAGTGCCTCAAATCAACAAGAAAAATGAACAAATAAAATTAATCAAGGGATATACATAGGCATTTCACAGGAGAAGAAATACAAATAGCCCATAAACATGTGAACAGTAGGTCAATTCCATGAGTAATCAGAGAATGGCAAAGTAAAACAACAACAAAACTCTGAGATACCGTGTTTTGTCCACCAGGCTGGCAAACAAAATATTAAAGATGCCCAGTGTTGTTGAGAATGAGGAAAGACAGGTGTTGTCATGGTTAATGGCTGGTGATGGTGTTGGTATATGATCCTTGAAGGATGACATGGTAGTATCTATCTAAATTTAACATGTAATTCCATTTAGACCCAGCAACTCCACTTCCAGGAATTATTTTTCTGCAGCAACTTTTGCCTGCACAGGCTAAGCCAGCCAGACAAAGGTCCTAATTTCACTCTTATTTTGTAATAAGAAGACAAAGCCCATTAAATGGAAACAGTTAAATAAATCATAGTACATCTACACAAGGAAAATTGATGCAGCCAGTAGGGAGAAATGAATTAACTCTGTCTACTGACATGGAAAAATAACTATAGTATATGAAAAAACAAATCACCCAAGAACGTATAACATAATCTTAATTATATCATTGAAAAAATTGAGGGCTTATGTTTAAAGGAAAAGTCCAGAAAGATGTACGACTCTCATTTCTTTCTCTCAGCAAGGCGGGCCACTTAGCTAAAGTCCTCCCAATTTCACACAAGCGAAGGGTGGAGCACAGACTTGCAGAAGGCGGCAAATCAGTCATGCCTGTGTAGCACCAGTCCCACCACTGGGGCGGGTGGTGCTGTGAGGCCGGGCACCAGCTCCAGCACTGAGCGATCTGAGCGGAGGAGATGGCTGCCTGGCCGCCTGGCCACCCCACCCCACCCCACCCCAGCTCCAGCTTCTTGCTCCGTGGCCTTCCTGAGTTCCCTGGGCTATGCCCGGTCTGCTCTCTCTCTGGCTGGGCTCCTGTCCTTGCCTTCTCCCACTGCTGCATCCTTTGTCTTCCGTTTCTGCTCCACTCTCCTGACTCTTCCCTCCCACCCCCAGTCCAGCCTCCCATGGTGGGGTCACTGTCCTGGTAAGAGGGGCCACTGGCCAACAGCATCCTCCCTGCTCTCTTCCCATACATGCTGCTGTCGGGGGGCTCAGGGCATTCAGGTCACAGCTGCCCAGGGCCAGCAGACAGGCCTGGGATCCAGAACTTTCCTTTTTGACAGCCAGTTGGAAGCCCCACGCCCTTGGTGTATGTCGCTGTCCCTGAGATGCGATCTCTCTGTTTTGTTGTCTGTGAGATCAAGGAGTGGACGAGGTGGTGCTGGGCTTCTTTCAACCCGGGCACCCCGTGGCCCAGCCTGGCTCTGCAGTCCCCAGTGCCAGCCTCCTCGCTGGTCCCTGACGAGCTCGTAGCTGAATTCCTCTGCGATCAGGAGTAGAGCCCAGCAAAGGGGGATTTTCGCTTTTTGCTCCCCATAATTTGTGATTTGATTTTTACCAGACCATGTGTGATTTAGTTTACTTTTGAAAAAAATAACAACAAGGAATAAAAACAAGAAATAATCCTGAGAAGATAGTAATTCTCTGAGGCCAAGCTTCACTCTCTCATCTCTCCCCAGCCCAGGGTGGTGGCAGGTCTGCAGGCTCTGGTCACTGCCCCAGGCTACAGCTTTCCTGACTGTATCCATCCATGTTGAAGCTGGTGTCCCCGTGTCTCTTTCTGTCATGATCCTCATCTCCCTAATGGGGCCATCACTACATGCCGCCAGTGTTTGGGGCCATTAGTGGGCACGCACATCCTATTCTGTGAGGAGCTTCCCATTTCCTGAGAGAGCCATGAATATCTACCAAGAAGCCTTGTGTCACAGCCACAGAATACATACCCGTGCGGGCCCTGGACAGCTAGATTTTCCCAAGGTGGGAGCTATGACAGCCTCGGAAACTTCAAGGCTGTTCCTGGGTCACGGAGGTTCCTGTGGTGCCACCTTGCCCTACCAAACACACCTGGTCCTCACTCCCTCTCTCAGTTCCTGCCGGGAAGAGGGGGAGGGGTCCCGACCTCAGGGATATGTCTGCTCAGCACCCAAAATCCGCAAGGGACCATGAAGCTGTGCCATGGACCAAGGCTGCCGCCGAGCTTCAGTGGTGCATTCCTGGTGGATCCTTCCTGACTCCATGGTTTACACAGCATATCCTGGCTCCTCCCCTCATTATCTATTCATTCACTCAGGCAGTCAGTCAACAGATTTTCACTGAGCACCTACTTCGAGTCAGATACTGTGCTGCATGTGGGGGATGCGATGAAAAGGTACAGCCCTGACCCCAGGAACCTCCAGTGCACGCGGGGCTGCCAAGCAGGGGCTTCCCGAACACAGCAGCGCCCCTGGGCTTCTCTGCGGGATACGTGCTCGTGATTTTTCAATGGCCTCTCTTAATTTAAGTCAAATTTTAATTTTATGGGCAGAAAAAGGAAACCAAGTATTGCTCACATTGGTTTAGAAATTGTCACATTATTTTGTATTGGACAAAGTTCTTAATGTCTTTCACACATGATACTGGAGAAAATGAGTGGTAGGAACACAAAAGACAAATCGATGAAGGAAAGAGCAGGATCTCTCAAGTGGAAGGGATCTCCTTGAGGCCACCTTATTTTGACTGCATAGGACACAAGTGGTGGCCCAAAGGCCCTGCGTTCTTACAACATGCACACTTGACCCAAACCTGATGATGTTGCTCTAATGCCTTCTCCCCAGTTGTAAAACCATCTGCTACCTCGCACTGTGATATCATACCCTAATTAGCTCAAGAGCCACATGCACGTGCATGCACACAGGCACAAGCAAACACATAGACATATGCATATATATACACACATGCACATGCATGCACACGTGCACAAGCAAACACATAGATATGCGTGTATATATACACACATGCATGTGCATGCACACACCACACACACCGATTATATAGAATATAGTCATATATTGCTTCACAATGGGGATATGTTTTGAGCAATGTGTCACTAGGCAATTCTGTCATTGTGGGAACATCATAGAGTGTACTTACACAAACCTAGATGGTAGAGCCTACTGCATGCCTAAGCTATATGGTACAGCATGTTACTATACTGAGTACTGTAGGCAACTGTAACACAACGGTAAATATGTGTGTATCTAAACATACCTAAACATAGAAAAGGTACAGTAAAAATATGGTTTAAAAGGTAAAAAATGGTACACCTATATAGGGCACTTACCATGAATGGAGCTTGCAGGACTGGAAGTTGCTTTGGGTGAGTCAGTGAGCGTGAGTGAATATGAAGGCCTAGGACATTACTAGATACTCCTGTAGACTTGATAAACACTGTATGCTCAGGTACACTAAATTTATTAAAATGTAAAGTAATTTTGCTATGATGTTAGGGTGGCTACAACATCACTATGCAATAGGAGTTTTCAGCTGCATTGTAATCTGATGGGACCACTATCATAAATGCCATCCATGGTTGATGGAAACATCATGTGACACATGGCTGTACATAGCAACTTTATTGGATGTGTCACAGATGGAACTTACTTAAACAGTCTGTAAAATGTGAGCAAATCACTGGGCTCCCTTTTTGTTAGTGTCTTGTGAGCAATTTTAAACTCTTCTGCAATTATTTCTCTGTTTTAGAGTGTTTTAATTAATTTGCATTAATATTACCATTTACATTTTTATTGAGCCTTTACAGAGAGCAGCTGCATTTCTCAATAAATCTCTGGATGAAAATGTATTAGCATTTAAGCTTTAAAAAAAAGAAGAAAAATCTGATTGTCTATATAGCACGATGCTATTGGATTTTCTTCGACTAGAGATAAGCAATTCTTTTACAGTTTTTCAAACTGATTTACGGGTAAAGAGCAGCCCTAGTGCACCTGTTTAACCTTGTGTATCAAAAACGCACCAAGGTTACCCACAATACAGTACACTAGATATCCTAAAAACTGTTTGTCTGACTAGAAAATCTAGATAAGATGGAAGAAACATCCTTTAAAATGCAGAACTCACTGCCTTTCAATGTAATTTTTAAAGTATATTTTGTGTATCTATTTTGTGCCAGGCACTACATTTTAATGAACAAATAAAACTCTCTGTCCTCATGGAAATTATATCTCAATGGGGGAAATGGACAATAAATACAGTATATGTGTGTGTTATATAGGCTGTTAGTGATCAGTGCTGAAGAGAACAAATAAAGCAAGAGAAGGGAGGCTGGAAGTGGAAGGACCAGGGGAATTAAACATGGAGATAAGGAGGGAGGCTTCACTAAGAGGTGGATTTGCGGCAGACCAGGAGGCTCTGGGAGAGAGATGGTCTGCGCCATCAGGGCAGGGCGTGTGGCTGGTGTGCGGGGGTGCACTTTCTGGGAACAGCCAGAGGGGCTATGGCTGGTGGGGAGGGAAGTGGGGAGGAAGTAGATGGGATCAGAGGGGGACAGGGCGTCACGCCATTCAGAGCATTATAAGATGTGATAGGACCTCGGCTTTTACTCTAAGATGTGACATCATGGCATCACGGGAGGTGCCTGGGCAGAGGGACTTGATCCAGTCCAGGTTTAAAGAGATCACTCACCATGGCTGTTGTTATCAAACTAAATGTCAGCCTTGCAGGGCAGGGAAACTGGCCAAGAGGCAGCTGCAGTGATGCGGATGAGGACTGAGGGTACTTGGACAAGGACGGTGGCAGGGGAGCAGTGACAAGTGGAGGACTCTCTCTTCAAATTAAATGTAGAATCCAACAGGACTTGCAGCTGGACCAGATGCAGGGAATCAGGAATACGTTAAAGTTGACTCCTGCATCTTTGGCCTGAACAAATGGAAGCCTGAGGTTGCCCTCATTGGAGAAGGGGAAGATTGCAGGAGGGTTTGATTTGCAAGGAAATATTAGACTCCCTGCAGCTGAGTTTTGGCATGTTTACTTGGAAATGTATATTAGACATCCAAGTTCTCAAGACAGTATCTTGGAACCTACAATAAAGGAGGAATTTAAAACATAATGCCACAACTTTCAGCATGCAAACAATAAGGGGAAATTGACACATGCAAATTACAGTGAGAGACTGACGTGACTTTCTCAGTGATTTAAAACAACAGAAAAAAATTTAACAAGGTCTCAGTGCAGCGTGGATGATAATGATAACTTGGTCATAGCAAGATTTGGGAAGAGAAGATGGGAAGAGAGAAGTTGGGGAAGCTTTCTAAGCTAATCCTTTAAAAAAAAATGATAAAGGCCAGGGTCAGTGGCTCATGCGTGTAATCCCAGCACTTTGGGAGGCTGAGAAAGGAGGATTTCTTGAGGCCAGGAGTTTGAGACCAGCCTGGATAATATAGTGAAACCTCATCTCTATAAAAAGAAAAATAAGACAAATTAGCTGGATGTGGTGACACACACCCGTAGTACAAAGTACTTGGGAGGCTCAGGCGAGAAGATTGCTTGCACCCAGGAGTTCGAGGCTGCAGTGAGCTATGACTGCACCACTGCCCTCCAGCCTGGGTGACAGAGAAAGACCCTGTCACTGAAAAACAAACAAAAAAAACCAATAGGAACTATCCAGCAAAGGAGAGGATGCCATAAGAAGAGATGCACAGAAGCCTGATATATTTGCATAACTAGAACTTCCAGAAAAAACAGGTGACCCAAAGAGTGATGTGAACTTATCACATGACCACTGGGACAATTTGAGCCTCAAACAATTATATTAATAGTAGCAAGTTATTACCTATCAAATTAGGTGGTGATTCTTAGTACAGAAAAAATGTATATATCTGTATTGGTAGAAATAAATGAATAAATATAGAAATAAATGAAGGAGAAGGGAAGGTGCTCTCTTGTGGTGGAGTGTTGGCCAATAACAATAGAAGAAAGGAAGGAACTAGAAAGTCACCATCTGACAGCCACCAAGTGCTAATTATTGCAGACAGGAAAATCATTGAATGCTGAATCCAGTGGGAGGAAATTCAATGAGAAATAGAATATTTACACAAATTATTTCCCTGCAAGATACAGATTAATTACAAATGGAAAAATAGTAACTGTTTAGTGGAGGAAACTGATAGAAATCACTTTCGCCAAGAGATCAAAATTAGCATCACCAGTATGGGCCAAATAGACATGGCATGTCTCCTGACATGTTCACTGGAAACACGGCATCCCTTCTGAGGTGTTCCTGCCAGAAATGCATCACAGAGTCTAATCACAAGGCATTGCAGGACAGACCCAAATTAAAGGATATTCTACACTTAAGTAGGATGACAGGATCATGAAATGATAGGCTGAGAAACTGTTTCTGATATTTAAAAACTAGGTTACAGACATGAGAACAAAATGCAGTGTGGGATGCTAGGCAGGATCTTGAACTGGAAAACAACCATTTTGCTGCAAATAGCATTGTTGGGACAATGGGCAAAACTTAAACTAAGTCTGCAGATTAGACTTGTATATGGAGAGAATGATAAAAGAAATGTCAAACATTAAACTGTGGGGATCTAAGATATATAGGAATTTTTTACACTATTTTTGCAACTTTTCTTTATGTCTCAAATTATTTCAAAATTTAAAAAATGTAAATGAAGTAAACAAAGTCAAATCAAGAAAGGCCTTTCACGCTGCATTACAGAGGGATGTGTAGGACTGATCCTGTGGTCTTTACAGTTCAATCCCAAAGGTGTAGGCTCCTGGGCAGCTTCCAGCAAGGGAGTGACCCGCCCCGATTTCTCCCTTTGTCCACGATCCCAAGTGCTACATAGCACAGTCGCAGGGAACATACCATTAGGAAGTCTGCATTTTTCCATAACTTTTTATCTGAAAAATGTTCCACTGAAGTTGATAGAACAAATTTCATTGAGGCATTCCTCACTTTTGGGTCTTCAGGTCTCATCCAGCTGGTCCTTGAGCTGCAGTCATGAAGGCGTTAGAGCAGGTAGCCTCTCTCCCTGCGGCACATTCTCAGCGGGGCTGTTGCTGGCCCAAGTGTGCCCATCGTCTGACGGCTCTTGCTCCTTTCTGCCACGCTGCTTTCTGCGGAGATTGTGCCCACTCACACATTGTGTGATTGTTTGCCCCACTGGCTTTGAATGCCTCAAACTTCAGCATGGCTATCTCCTTTTAGACCACAGAATAAAGGTATTGATACAAACGCATTATTGAAATAAAACTATTATATATCTACGTAGATTTTCAGAAGGGCTATCAGTAAACTTTTCTCGTGTTTTTTCTCTGGTTGTTTCTTTGAGTTTCTGCACAAACAATAATAATAATAATAAAAAGAAAAATAATTGGCTTTATTTGCTTAATTTTTTTTTACAATTATATAACTTCCTCACAAACCAGTAGGAATCACAATAGTCTCTTTGTGTGTCACTTCACCACTAAAATGTGGACCATACTTGTGTCTTATTATACCCTCAGAACACAGTGCACTGCTGAGCAACCACAGGAAAGACTCCATACAATTTTGTTGAATGGAAATAGCAATGAACCCTTCAAGAAGGGGTCACTTTGGAGTTTAGGAAAAGGATGAAATGCTCAGATATAAAGCAGAGAAATATATTGAATGGTCAGTTGCCTTTATAATTTTTATTTATTTCTTCAACATATTTTTACCTGTAGCTGTTATATGCCCTGACCTATGCTGGGCCTCGGGGACAGAGAAGACAAAACAAGCAAGTTCCTGGAACTTAAATTCTCCAGAGGGAGCATATACGGTCAGACGGATGGAAGGATGGATGATTGGTGGATGATGTATAATGTTATTACAGATAATGATGGTGCCACAGAAGAAGTAATTGTACTGCAATAAAATAATGGGGAGGTAGTTTGGGAAAGGAGTCAAAGAATGCTCTCAGCAGTGGTGAAATTGCAGCAGATACTTAAAATAAGAGGAAAAGGATGGGAGCATCATAGAAGCTCTTCCAAGCAAAGTTGTTACCGGTTCGAGGAGGGAGGGGTCACAACAGCAGCTGGCATGTGTGTGGGGTGGATGGCAGTCCCAGCCTGCAGTGCTGGACTGGGACGGCCGTGCACCAGGTGAACCTGAAGAAGTGGGGCAGCCAGGTGTGCAGGAAGGATGAAGATGTGCAAAGAAGTTTGGATTTCAATGCAGTGCAGTGCGAAGGAAGCTATTGGCGGGTTTAAAGCAGGAAATGACATGATATAGTTTACATCTTCTAGAGATCCTTCTGGCTGTGTTGAGAAGGGGCTGGAGGAAGGGCAGACTTGGTTTGCTGATGTTAATAAAACCATTCAAACCGAATTAAACAATCGAGAGTCCACTAGCAGACACCTAGCTGAATGCCAGGGAGGCTGTTTTTCAAAATTGTGCGTAGACAGAAGTTGGATTGGAGAAGCCCTTCATGAGCCTGTATATTAGCTTTGCATAAGGGCCCTTTCATGGTCCATAGATTTTCACTTCCCATGATTTTTATTGAAGAATAACACAGATAAATGCACAGCAAAATATATGGCTTCATGAATTATAAAAATTTAAATACGCCTCTGTCATCACCACTCAGCTCAATAAATAGAACATCACCTGCAGCCGTCCTGCCCCGTGCTCTCTCCTCCCCTTGTTTCCTCTATTCGCTCTTTCCACTCTGGTGGCTTCTACCCCAGAGATTATTTCTGCCTGTTTTTACACTTAATGTGATGAATGGAATCAAATAGTAGGTCTGATGTGTGTGATACCAGGTCATTTGTTCAAGAAGCAATGAACACGCCCTGGAGGGCGGGGCAGCCTGCACCACTCCAGGCCCCCACGTAAGACAGGTGCGGAGTAGCCCCCTGCTCCCGCCTCCACACTGCCACCCCAGCGCACCGAGGTAAAGATGGATGCCAGGTGGAGCCCTTTACACCAGGAATTCTTCTGAATTTTTCCAACGGAATGCATTTTAAAGAATTAAGAAGGAGACAAAGAATAAGTTGAATTTTGATTACATTCCCTATGTCCTGCTCATTCAGTTTCCCTTTATCTGAGCAGTTCACTCCTGACCCACAGTGTCACCCCAGGCAGAGATACCTGATCTCTCAGGGCCTGTCACACCTGTGTGAGGGGAAGCCTGTTAGCCCAGAAGTGCCTTGTGTCCTGGGGCATAGCGGTGCTTCCTTGTTGCTGTACCATGTAGGTGCTCAAGCCAAAGAAACTAGAAACACAGAAACACAATAACCATCTGCCCAGGAGGCAGGAAAAATAACCTTTGGGGCCATTGTCCTGGTATGTGGTCTCCCAGGCACTCAGAGTTTACACACACGGAAAGCCACTTTAAATAATGCAATTGATGCATCTTAATCTGGGATGACATACACATAAAATACACTCCTCTATTTCCAGTTATCTCAAATGTGTGTTGTTCTCATATGTTCTTTGAACCTCAGTGCAAACCATGGAATCAGCTCTCAAACTTAAACCCAGTGGAGTTTTGCAAAATAGCTTGCTCTAAGAGATGTTAGGGAGGTAAAGCGTTTCTCATTCTTGGGTTTGTATTTTTCCATTTTTCAAAACTCTGTAGTTATTACAGATATCATCATACAATTTAGAATTTAATCCTTCTGGAAAGTCACATGTCTTTAAGGTGATTTATAGCAAGTGAAGTTCGCAGAATTATGGAGAGTGGTGATAAGAAGTAAGGAAAGGCAGCAGAGAGGGAGAAAGAAAGGAAGGAGAACAATTTTGAGCAGAAAAATTAAGATCAGGTGTTGCTGTTTAAAGCTTAAGAAAGAAGTGAGATGTTTGAACACAGTTTACTGTACCAAGTGGCACTGACCGCACAGCTCACCCCATGGAGCCAGCTCCAGGAGATGGGCTGACTCAGGGGATAGAGACAAGGTAAGACCTCACCCTGGTCCAGGCCCTGAAGGAATAGCTGAGAACCTGTAGCCCATTTCACATTCATGTCAAGTCAAAGACTGTCACATCACTCACGCCTCTGTCTGATGAACTGTTTTGGCTATCACTGGTGAGGAGGCAGAGGGAGGGGGAGCTGTGGACGAGAGCCATCATTGTGTTTCTTTGGGAAGGAACAGGCAAAGAAGGGTAGGCAGGCTTGGGATTGGCTGGTGTGAATAATTTCATCAGGCTCTGGGGCACAAGGGTTGCCCCTAGTTGTCTGGTCCTTGGGTGATTAGGGCAGGTGGATCCTGGCCCAGAGTGCGGAAGCCCAGTGATGGAGTAGTTGGGGTGCATTCTCTGAATCAGTTGGTTTGCACTTGAAAGGTGGCCTCCTCCAGGGAGAGTTGTTTACAATCCCTAGGAATTGGCTAGCCCTGAGAGGGCTGTCCCTTCAGGGTTAGCAAGACCCCAGATGTCAAAGCATCAGAGCACAGAAAATACAAGACATGATTAATACATAAGTACAACTCGTACACTACACCAGCTCACTCTGGGGTGGGTGGAAATGCAGGGCTGACCAGGCATGTGGTCTTGTGTTCACTACAACCTCTCCTCTTGATGTACAGTGGATTTCCAGAGGTGCCGTGCCTGAGCGGGCACCTCTGCCCTGCTCACCACACTCTTTGGAACTGGAGTGTTAGTCACCCCTTGACTCTTCTGTAACTCACATTTCTCCACAAGTGTTCCTGGCAATTTTAACCCTTCTCCCTTGTTAACCTGCCAACTCCAGGTGTGCACTGACATGCTTGCCCTCGTTCCCCAGTGCCTGGCACTGCTTTGCACTGGGACACTCACTTAATACACATTGAGGAATCTGTGAGTTGGGTACTGGTTCAAATGGTGACATGGGGCCACCAGGGTCAACCCTTCCACTCTATGCAGCTGTCCTGGAGAGCAGGTGTTATTACTGCAAAGAAGTCTCTATCTCAGCCCAAATTTGCAAGTGCTTCACGCAAATAGGGCTAGCATTGTTTGTCTCTATCGGTTAATGCCCTGATACAGGCAGTGCAGACAGATTAGATCAAATCCCTTCCCAACTCTCCGTGAAGTCACATGGACTCTCCCTGTTCAGGAGGTGGTGAGGAAGGCCCAGTGTATAGGTCACCTCAGCCTTGGTCCTTTGTTGGTGTCCCTCTCTATAGAAGTCTTTCTGGGATGCACTCACAAACCTCCCCCTGGCTGCAGGGCTGGGGGTGTTGCTGTTTAACCATTTCATGACCCACTTACATACCGGCTACAGTAGCAGTGATGAATATAAAAGCACTTGTTTATATATAACCTCTTCGGGGAAATGTTCCTCCCTGTCTTTTGCTGTGCTCTAATTGGATTGTTTCTCTAATGTTGAATTATGAGAGTTCTTTATCTGTTGTTGATATGAGTCCATTGTCAGAGATGTGGTTTGCAAATATTTCTTCCAGTCTGTAGCTTGGATTTTTATTTTTTAACAGGATCTTTCACAGAGCAAAAGGTTTAGATTTTGATGAAGTCCAATTTTATCACTTTTGTTTTTGATGGCACCAAGCTGTATGTCCCGAATATTTTCTCCTATGTTTTCTTTTAAAAGTTTTATAGGTTTATGTTTCACTTATAAATCTATGATCCATCTTGACTTAATTGTTGTGTAAAATGTGGTGCTTAGGTCAAGAGTTTTTTGTTGTTGTTTTGCTGATGGATATCCAATTTGCAAATGCATATCCATTTGTTGAAAAGACTATCCTTTCATGAAACTGCTTTTTCACCTTTGTCAAAAATCAGTTGGCCAGTACTCACTTCAGCAGCATATATAATAAAATTGGAATGGTACAGAGAAAATTATCATGGCCCCTGTCAAGGATGACATGCAAATTTGTGAAGCATTCCATATATTTTTTTTTTTTGAGACAGAGTCTCACTCCATTGTCCTGAGTAGATGGTGTCAGGCTAGCTCATAGCAACCTCAAACTCCTGGGCTCAAGTGATCCTCCTGCCTCAGCCTCCCAAGTAGCTGGGACTACAGGTGTGCACCATGACACCCTGCTAATTTTTTCTATTTTTAGTAGAGATGGGGTCTCACTCTTGCTCAGGCTGGTCTCAAACTCCTGAGCTCAAACAATCCTCCTGCCTCAGCCTCCCAGAGTGCAAGGATTACAGGTGTGAGCCCCACCCATGCCCAGCCCCATATTTTTTAACCCTACTAAATTGTATGCTTAAAAATAATTAAAATGGGAAATTTTATGTTATGTTAATTTTCTACAATTTAAAAAACTTAGTGATGTGATACACCAACAACCATTGAGTTGTATACTTTAAATGGGTGTGTTGTAGGATATATGAATTATATAACATATCAATAAAGATGTTTAAAAATTCAGCTAAACTAAAAAAAACCCAATTGGCTATACTTCTATAGGTCTTTCTCTGGGTTCTCTATTCTGTAATCTGTGTAGCTATATAATAAGCTGTAGCTATATCACAAGTCTTAAAATCAGGTATAGTGGTAAATCCCACGTTATTTTTATTTTTCAAAATTAAAATTAAGTTAACATTTAATTAAAATTAAAATTTTTCAAAAATTAAAACAGCTAAAAGTTTCTTTGTCTTTCTTTAGCAATTATACAATATCCTTGTTTATATCTACAGAAATCTTGCTGAGATTTTTGATAGGAATTATGTAAAATATATAGATCATTTGGGGGAGAATTGACAACTTTACTATATTTAGTCTTCCATTCCATAAACATCACTATATATTTCTCCATTTATTTAGATCTTCTTTTATTTCTTCCGTCAATGTTGTAGTTAAGCATACAAGTCCTATACATGTTTTGTTAGGTTATATCTAAGTATTTCATTTGCTTAATGAGTGATTATAAATAGTATTATATTTTTATCTTCACTGCGTGTTCATTGCGATTATATAGAAATATACTGTGAACTTACTGAACTTGCCTATTAGTTCTAAGACTCTTTTGTAGCTTCTTTGGGATTTCCTGTGTAGAATATGTGATCTGCAAATAGAGACAGAGACAGTTTTATTTCTTCCTTTCCAATCTGTATGCCTTTCATTTCCTTTTCTTCCTTCCCCCCCCCCCCCTTTGCTCATTGCTTTGACTAGGACTTCTGGTACAATGTTGAATAAAAGTAGTGAGAGCAAACATCTGTGCTTTGTCCCCAGTCATAGGGGGAAAGAATTCAGTCTTTCATCAACTGTGACATTAGCTGTCATATTTTTGTAGTTTTTGTATTAAGTAAAATAAATTTCCTTCTCTCCCTAGTGTTCTGAAATATTTTCATCATGAATATGATCATATGATTTCTATTCATTAGCCTATCATTATGGTAGATTAAATTGATAAATTTTTGAATATTGAATGAGGCTTACACTTGTATCACTAAAACAATGCTATTTAGTCATGGTTTTTCATATATATTATGAAATATTATACATATTATATATATGTTTTTACATATGTAAGTATATGTAAAATATCTTTTTATGCTATGACCAAGTAGGTTTTATATTATTTATTATATTCATTTATATATTATTTACTATTTATGATCTATATGAATAATGTTCATATTTATATTCAGGAGGGATATTAGTTACCATTTTTGTACTGTATTTGTCAGATTTGGGTATCATACTAGCCTCATAAAACAAGTTGAAAAGTGTTCTTTTCTCTTCTGTTTTCTGAAAGAGATTGTATAGAATTGGCATTAACTTATCTTTAAATTGTGTGGTAAAAATCTTCAAAATTCTTCAGAAAGAATCTGGGCCGGGAGATTTGAAATTACAAATGAAATTTATTTAATAACTAAAAGGATATTCAAATTATCTGCTTTGTATGAGTGAGTTGTGGTAGCTTGTGCTTTTCAATTAATTGGTCGATTTCATCCAACCAACATAATTTATGTGTATAAAGTTGTTCATAATATTCCCTTATTATGCTTTTGGCTCTGAGAGTCTATAGAGATGTCCTGTTTCATTCTCATTATGTAGGTTGTTTGTATCTTCTCTTTTACTCTGTCAATCTTACTAGAGATTTGTCAATCTTATTGATGTTTTTAGAGAACCAGCTTTTTGTTTCATTGATACTTTTCTGTTTTCAATTTCATTGATTTCTGCTATCTTGATTATTTTCTTACTTTTGCTGTTATTGGTTGTATTTTGCAAGTGTATCTTTTTAAAATACCACTTTATTGAGGTATAAATGACATTAAAAAGCTGTACATATTTATTGTATACAACCTGATGAGTTTGGAGATAAGTATACACCCATGAAACCATCACCACAATTTATACCATAAGCATACTCATCACCTCCAAAAGTTTCCTGCAGTATTCTTTATTACTGTTACTTATTTTTGTGATAAGAACACTTAACATAAGATTTACCCATTTAGCAAATTTTTAAGTTAAAAATAGAGTATTGTTAATTATAGGCATCAGGCTGTACACTATATATCTAGGACCTAATCATCCTGCATAACTGAAACTTTGTACTCTTTGACAAATTCCCTATTTCTCTGTCTCCAGACCCTTGGAAACTACCATTCTACTCTCTGCTTCTATAAGTTTGAATATTTTATATTCCTCATATCAGTGGTAGCATGTGGTATTTGTCCTTCTGTGTCTAGTTTATTTCTCTTAAGCATAACATACTCAGGGTTCATCTATATTGTCACAAATGGCGAAAGTTCCTTCTTTTTAAGGCTGAATAACTGAATATATTCCTGTGTGTGTGTGTGTTTGTGTGTGTGTGTATCACACACACAATTCAACCTTTGAATCTTTATCAGTTCAACCATAGACAGACACTGAAGTTTTTTCCATATTATGGCTATTGTGAATAATGCTGCTATGAACATGAGAGTGTAGGTATCTCTTGGAGATCCCAATTTTAATTTTTTTGGATATATACCTAGAATTGGTACTGATATTGAGGGTCATATGGTAGTAGTATTTTTAATTTTTTGAGGAACCTCAATACTGTTTTTCATAATGTCTGTACCAACTTACATCCCCACCAACCATGTGTAAGGGTTCCCTCTCCTCCTTGTCCTTGCTAGCACTGTTATCTTTTCATTGTTTGATAATGACCATCCTAAAAGGGATGAGGTGATACCTCATCATGGCTTTGATTTGCATTTCCCTGATGATTAGAGATGTTGAGCAATTTTTCATGTTTGTTGGCCATTAGTCTATCTTCTTTTGGAAAGTTTCTGTTCATGTCCTTTGCCCATTTTTAATGGGGTTGTTTGATTTTTTCTTGCTGATTTTCCTACTTTGTATATAGATTCTAGTTACCAGCCCTTTATGGGATGTGTAGCATGTGAATATTTTCTCCCATTCTGTAGGTTGTCTGTTCGCTCTAATGATAATTTCCTTGGCTTTGCAGAAGCTTTTTAATTTGATAGGGTCCCATTTATTTATTTCTGTTGTTGCTGTGATTGCTTTTGGGGTCTTCAATTCTTTGCCTAAGTCAATATCTATAAGAGTTTTTCCAACAGATTCTTCTAGAATTCTTATGATTTCATGCCTTAGGTTTAAGCTTGTTATCCATCGTGAGTTGATTTTTGTAAAAAATATGGAAGGCTTCATAAATTTGCATGTCATCCTTGTGCAGGGGCCATGCTAATCTTCTCTGTATCATTCCAGTTTTAGTAGATGTGCTGCTGAAGCAAGCACGCCATTTTCCTTTGGTTTCAAGCTTCATTCCAGTGTGTACAGAAAAGATATTTAACAGGATTCCAACCTTCTTAAAATTGTTAAGACTTGTTTTACGAATGGAGAATGTTCCATGTGGGCTTGAGAAGAATGTGGATTCTACTGCTACTGTTGGGTGGCATGTTCTGTATGTGACTGTTCTATAGTACTGTCCAAGTCTGCTGTTTCCTTTGTTGATTTTCTCTCTGAATGATTTATCCATTATTGAGAGCAGAATATTAAAGCCTCCTACTATTATTGCATTGCTGTCTATTTCTCCCTTCACTGTCCCTGAAGCAGTCCTCGTGAATTTGTACAGCTTTACCTTGTTGGGGTAAAGGGAAGATTAACTGGTAAATAATTCCTTTCGGAATTGAAATGTATCTGAGAGATGGGACATTATCTTCTTAAAGAGTCTGTTCAGGTGTAGTCACACTCCTGGTCTTACTGGGAGAGGAAGAAAAGAAGGATTGTTTCTCCTAGGTGGGTCTGGATCTCAGGCAGATAAAGAAACTTCAAGGATTTGGAGAGAGTCCACAGTGGTGGTGGGGGGCAGGTCAGAGAGACCCTCGAGGCTTTTTCAATCAGTCTAGCACATCAAAATGCCATATTTTGGGTTAAAAATGTTTCTAATTTCCTTCAACTTCCCAGAACAGCAAAGTATCCTGAGCTCCCAAGCCACAAACTCAGGGGAGTGGGGGGGTCTTTCTTACCACCAGTTGTCAGCCTGGTCTTCCTCCACCTCCCTACAGTCCCCTAGGTCTTGCTCTCACCTCTCTGCACCTCCGAGCAGCACTGGGGGCCACTCCATGGATCCATGGGTATGATGGGCAATGGAGAGAGGGAAGACCTGCCTCTGCTGTGAGCAGGAACCTGGCTCTCTGAGAGCTTTTCTGGCATGTATTCCCATGGCAGTGCAGCTGGATAAAGTTCAAGTCGTGTGGCTCAGTGGCGGGTGCTGGTCTTTCAGGACACACACCTGCCGCACACATGCAGGTGGGGATCTCCATTTATGTTCATTCAACTGGATTGGCTGTGGACTGACTGGAAAAAACCTTTTCTGTGATGAAGAGCAAATGTATTTGAATGCTTTCATGCCTTTGTGTTTGTTTAATGTCTGTGTTTTTCTGATTACAAAAATAATATATATCTATTGGGGAAAATTCATAAAACTCATAAAAGAACAAAGATGAAAATAACAATTATCTAGAATCCTATCACTCAAAGGCTTGTGACTGATAACATTTTTATTCCTTGTTTTTATTACAAAACCAGCTCACACTCATGGTAACAAATATCTCTCTGTTTGTAGTCTTCCCTTCCCAGGTCTGTGCCTTCTCCAGGCTTAGGAGTGGCCTGTGTTGTCTCCCCCTCTCCCTCTCCCTCCCCTTCCTTCTCCCTCCCTCTCTCCCCTGCCTGTCCTTCTGCATCACCCCCACATTCTGCTGCATTCTGCTTACATTCTGACTGGTCTCCTCCCACAGTCCCAAAGAGGAGCCCAGTGTAATCCACACTCCACTGCTTGCATTTTCTCCCTCATCTTCTCTGACATTTCTCTCCACTGGGCTTTTAGCCCAGGAAGAGCACAGTCCACCTGATTCTCCACTTACTTCCTTCCCCAATTCCCTCCCTGCTAGAGTCCCTTGCAGTGGTGGGCTTTCCATCTCTTAGTCCCCAAGTCTGCAGGTCCCCCAGTTCCTGGCAGGTAGTAAAATTCTCTCATCTAGGCCTCCTTCTAAAGGCCCTTGAAATGCTAATGCAGCTATTGGAATTTAGAAAATTGTTTAATTGCTTCCTTTACTTCCAGGAAGCCTGGATTTCCAGAGGATATTCCTGCTAAGGATGTTAAGAGAAGTCAGTACCAAGGGTCAAAGCTGATCAGTGAGCTCTTTGATTCTGAGTATAAGGCGGCCTGAAAGGGCAAAGCTGCAAAGGAGACATGATTCAAGGAAGAAAAGTGTGAACGTTCAAAACTGTATGCTCATTGCAATATGGTGTGGCTATGTCCAAAGGCACCCATCCTCTCCCCTCTGGATGGTGTTCAGACTTTTGCTTTCTCAAATAATGTGGAAGAAGGAAACACCTTTTATACATATATTTTTATTTACTGGTACCCTTAACTTCTGTAGGATAAAATCCTGAGAGTGTGGTTCAAAGAGCATGTACAGTTTAATGTTCTGAGTGTCTGCTGGTATATCTCTTTTCAGTTCACACTTCCACCATTCATGGACGAGGTTCTTGTTTCCCACATCTTCACTGCCTCTGGATATCAGAGATTCTTTTTAAGTTTTTCATATCTCGTTAGATTACAAAACAAAAGTATCTTGTTTGACCTTGACTGCTTATGAGGGGCCGGTGGTGCATTCTTTCACATCCCATGGGCTCTCCTCATTCCCTCTTTGGCAGGAATGACTTTTACTCACTGTACCCCGAGGCTGTTGTTCTTTTTACATATTAATTGTGTAAGTTCTTTGTACATTAGGAAGTCTAGCTTTTGGTGAGATGTGTTGGAAATTTCTCCCAATCTCTTCTTCACTTTGTATATATTGTATTTGTATCCTGCCACAGGAATGGAATGCATACCAAAAGCAAGAAGTATGAGAATTATGACCTCTTATTAAAGGACTTAAAAATCTAAATAAATGGAGAATTATACTATGATCATGGATAGGGAAACTAAATTTAGGGACATCAGTTCTTTTGAAGTTAGTCTATAAATATAATGCAGTTTTAGTCAGTACCCTAGGTTTTTGTTTTAACTAAGCCCAAACTATCCACAAATATCAGCAAGAAATACTTGAAGAATAGTAAGAGGAGTCTTGTATCATATTTGATACAAGAGTATCACATAGCTACACTAGTCAAAAGAATATGATATTTGTACCAAAAATGAAAACATTAAAATCACTGAAAGAGAGTAGAGACTTTACAGACAGATCGAAGTACAGATATATTTTAGCTCTTTGGGAAAAGAAAGCATATTTAATAAATATCTTGTCATAACCAATGATGTTGGAAGAGAATAGAATTGGATGCCAACAATGTGGCATGCACATGAATAAACTCCAGATGTATTTTAATTCTAAATGTAGAGTAAAAAGTCAAATTATACAAATAAATACTAGGAGAAAGTTTAGAACAATATCCATATAATCTCAATTGAGGGAGGCTCTCGTAAATAAGGCAGGAATCCCAGAATGATAAAGTAATAGATTGGCAGATTTGGCTACATGATAACATTTTAGAGTACTTTCTTTTGGTCTTTTATATGTGAAGTTTTACATTCTTGAGGTTATTCCATATATATGGTTTTCTCTTGAATTTTTTGATTTTCTAAGTGTTTACCCAAAACACATAAAACTTTAAAAATGCAATTTCAATGTCTCTTTAAGTTCCAGTTTATGTATGTGCTATCATTTATTTAGAACTTACAATTTTTCAACAAAAGTCATAATTCTTCAAAATTATATTTCAAAAGGAGAAAATACATTCCATAATATCTTGAATAAAAATTTGACATGCAAGACCCATGACAAACTATGGTACCAACTCTCAGGATGAGACGATTGGCATATAGTAAACTCCACCTTGTGCTCGTACATAGAACCCAGTGGGAGAACAAGGTTTAATAAGTTGTTAGCATCAGTTAGTGTAAACTGGGAAGAAAGTTATTTTTTTTTGTTTGTTTTTTTCCTATACCTATGGATGAATAGAAGATGGAGTAGACAGAGATACCTCAGGGACCAAGCACTGATTACAGATATGTGTCAAAATTAAGACATAAAATCACCAACAAATCCAGGGGACTTTTCTTTGATAGTACCCCAAGAATTTTCATTAAATAAACACTTTTTAGAAGTTTTAGGAGGAAGAAGAAAAATTTGGTTCTGCAAATCATGGCAGTAATGTCAACGTTACAAAATATTCTGGGACAGATATCCAGAAGAAAGGAGTGCATCTGTGAACAGTCACGACTTGAAGTGGTGTTGGCTACAAGTCCGCCGAGGGTCTGACTTCATTTTCTATCTGGATAGAGTTTTTGTAGGGGAACACCAGGGACATTATATATCTGAATTTTTGCAGTGCATTTGATTAAAGAGGTAACATAGTGTTGTTGTAAAAAAAATGCATTTGGAATCAGAAAAATTGGGTTCAAATCCCTAAAACTGTCACTTACCTGCTGTTAACTTTGGAGAAATCACTTTACTCCTGAGTTCAGGTTTTCCATTTGTTGGATTTAAGTCATTTCTAAGTTCCCTTCAAGCTACAACATTATGCTCTTGTAAAGTCCTCGTGACAGTCCTATGGTAATGATGGAAAATTATAGCCTAAATGTCAGTTTATGGGATAGGATTCACTATTGTCAGTGATCACAACCAAAGAGCACATTTATCTCTTAGTCCTTTAGGTAAGCCTAGAAAGGGATCTCTAGTAGATTACTGTGAGGCTGTGTCTTCCTTCCTGTCTAGCCATTTTATAAATGCTGTAGGATAAGGGTTGGCAAAGTTTTTATAAAGGATCAGATGGTAACTATGTCAGCCTCTGCAGGCCCTATCGTCTCTGTTACAACTAGTCAACTCAGCCATACATGGAGGCACCAGTAGACATGTAAATGAATGGGTGTGTGCAGATTCCAATAAAACTTTATTTATAAAAATAGGCAGCTGACAGGCAGGCCGAGGTTCCTTGACACCTGCTGTTGGAAAGAGAGAGAACTTTTGTGGCCTCCAAATCAAATGTCATTTATTGGTTAGGTTTTATTTAGTGCTAAGTCTTGGGGTTGCACATGTGCATGTGTCAGTTCCTGATCTCCAGGAACTTCCCAGTGAAAAGACAGCAGTGGAATGAGACAGGGGTGCTCCTTAAGATAGGGAGATGCCTGGGGTGTGGGTCCCATCCTGGGGGTGCACAGAGCAGTGAGTGCCAGATTCCGCCTGGAGGTTCAGCCAGCCAAGTGGGGCTGAAAGGAGTCCAGATGGCTTCTCCTAGGCAGGAGTCACGGTGTACTCCATCCAACAAAAAGAAATTCAGTACTGACAAAAGTGGGATGGTGAATTTAGACTGAAAGATATAGGCAAAGAAGCAAACAGAAAACAGCTCTTTGAGTGGGAAGCAAAAGCTGTAACTTAACTAGTAACTTCATGACAGTTTCTACAGCTGCAGGAAACTATAATGTTATAAATGAGTCTCAACGCACAGGGGCATCCAGCTTCTCTATCCTGTGGGCTGGATCCTGTCTGAAGGGTTGCTTCCATCTCTTGGCCAGTGCCAGAAGGGGCAGAGGGAAGTCATCTCCTGACACTAGGTCAGTTGTGATGAAAGAGAAAGAGTGTTCTGCTGGGTGTTTTGCTAATCCTCACATCAACTTTGTGAGCCAGGGATTATCATACATTAGAGAGCAGTGATTCTCAAACTTCAGTGTGCATGTGAATCTCTGGAGATATGATTAAAATGCAGGTCTGGTTCAGTAGGTCTAGCTAGGGCCTGAGAGCATTAATTTGTTTTTTTTTTTAATGACAGAAGTTGGATTTTCTTTTCTTTTTGTTATCTTTTGACACTTCTTGTTTTATTTTATTTTTATTTTTCTTAATTTCAGAATATTACAGGGATACAAATATTCTGGTTACATGAATTGCCTTATTATACAGTTTGAGTACCTTGCTGTACTGTATTAGTTCTAAAATTTTTTATAGTTTCCTTAAGATTTTCTACATGGAACCTCTTGTCATTTGCAAATAACAATGGTTTTTTATCCTTTTATTCTACTCTGTATGCCATTTATTACCTTACTGCACAGGCAAAAATCAATAGCACCACACTGAATAAGGGTCTTGAAAGCAGACATCCTTGCAGCGTTCCCAATCCTTGACAAAAGCATTCTGTCTTTCACCATTAAGGATAATATTAGCTGTAGTTTCTTTGTAGATGCTCTTTATTAAGTTGAGAAAATTCTCTTTTATTCTTATTTATCTGAGAACTTTTATCATGAAGGGGGTGTTGAATTTTTTCAATTTTTTTCTGCTTCAATTGATATGATCATGTGACTTTTCTTTTTAGTCTGTTAATATGGTGGCTTACATTTACTAATTTTCAAAGATTGAACCAGCCTTGCATTTCTAAAATAAACTCTACTTTGTAATGATGTATAGTTACTTCTATATATTGCTGAATTCTGTTAGCTAATATTTTGTTAAGGATTTTTACATCTATATTCATGAGGGATATTGGTCTATAGTTTTATAACCCTGGCCAGGGTTTCCATGCCACCTGCTGACATAAAGTTGGATGCTGATCCTGGGGTGAGAAACAGCCCCTGATGCTGCAGAGTTCTCATGGGATACTTTTTACCCGCCCATTGCCACAGCCATAGTCACCTCTTTGTAGAGGTTTCCCTGGCTTGAACCCAAAATGTATCAGTCCTATCACGGGCTGCTAGCTGGCAAGGTCATGTTTTGTTGCATTCCTGTCATCCTCACTTTCACGCCACGTGTGGGCTTCACGGCCCCATACCAGCTGGTGCAAGGGCCAGGCCTAGGCTGTCCTCTGGCGTGTCTGCCTCTGGGACTTATTTTGGAATCCAGTTACTTCCTCTTCTGTCTTTAGGGCCAAAGAGATAAACAGCCCCCAACTTTGGGCTCCCCGAGGACAGCACCACCAGAAATTCTCTCCAAGAATCTCAGAAGTCAGGGTTGGGTTCTCAAGCTCCTCTAAGAAGCACAGTCTGAATGTCAGCTTCTAGGGGTTCTGAGCTCACCGTCACTGCTCTTGAGTTTGCACAGAGGAGACCCTTCCCCTTTATCCTCGTCTATCTCCTGATGCCGGCATTCATCCAAGAACTAAAGGGTGAGGTCATGTGTTAGGAATAGGACTCAGCAGTGCAGGATTGACCATCCAGACTATTTCAAGTGCATATGGAATAGTTCAAATCATTTTAACTTTCAAATTATTTGATTTTTAAAGTACAAAAAATTAATTCTTAAAGTTGAAATGTTAAATTCTCACTTTTCATGAAGTGTGAGCATCCTCTTTTATTCTTGTTCTCTTTTCCAGAGTTCTCAGAGGCTGTGGTCGCACACCTTCCACTTGGGCCACAATGGGCCGTTTCCAGCAGGGACGGTACAGCGCTGACCTGCATGCCTGACTGCCGTGCACCTGCAGGGAACCGGGTGTCTGAACAGTAAGTCCTGTGCTCGTGGGGTCCTAGTGACATTGCTGGAGGGGCAAGTGCCATCAACACCTCTAATGACAGAGCTGGTAGTGATTCTGGGAGCCGATTACCTGGAAATGAGGTCTAAATCCTGGATAAATTCACATTATCTACCTCTTGAGGAAGAATCATGAAATGTATTTCATATTGAATTAGAATTTGAGTTTAGAATAATAGACATTATTCTAACAAGAATTCTAAAAAGAAAATGACTGTACTAATTGACAAGTGACTTGATTTAAACTTGTGCAAACTTTACTTTCTCTATTGCTGTCTGTTGCAGCCGTGATTGATTTTTAAAGTAATAGAAACAAAAGAAAAATAGTCCCATCAGCTTAACATACTAATTATTTTCATTTTTAGTGTTTCATCTTAGTTCTTGTCCAAAAATATAATTTTTATGTAGTGGACAACATAGAATAGTGCTTCTTTTGCCTTCTGACTCTTAGAACAAACATTTTTTATATACTTTTTTTACCTACTTTTTATTTGAAAAACTTCGAATCTACTGAAAAGTTGAAAGAATAGAACAGTGAATGCTCATAATCCTTCACCCAGATTTACTGATCATTTACACACACAGGGATTGTAAATATGTATTAGTGCGTGTTCTGTATGTGTTTGAAGTTTTTTTTTGTATGAATCATTTGAAAGTTGCAAACATCATGACACATTTTGATGTCATCTCGTAAGTACACAGCTGTCTTCTACAAAACTACAATACCATTATCACTGTGAAATTTAACATTGATAATATTGTCCAGTATATTGTTCCTATTCAAATACTCCTGTTTTTCCCCAAAATACTCATCTTGGGTGTTTTCCCTTGTCTGGCATTCAATTAAGTATTGTGCCCTAAATTTGGTTATGTCTCATTCAACCTAAACCAAACCCTGCTTTTGTTTTTATCTTTCATGGTGACGTTTTTGAAGACTCTAAGCCACTTGTTTTGTAGAGTGTCTCACAATCTGGACTTACCTGATTGTTTCTTCATACTTAGATTCAGGTAAACATTCTGTCCATTTCTCTTCGTACATCAGCGGTGGGCGTACCGATCTGTTTGACTTTTTACTGGTGATGATAAGTTTGTTCACTGGGCTAAGGTGATTTCTGCCAGTGCTCCCTTTATAAAGTCACCTTTTAACCTTACTTGTAATTAATAAGTAATTGGTGGGGTGAACTTTGAAACCCTGTGAATATTCTTGTCCCTGGCTAATGTTCATCCAGTGGTCTTAGCATCCCTTGATGGTTGTATTATGATTTTTAACTCATCAGTTAATCAGGAACTCAGACTTTCTTTCCTGTCACATTGTCCTTCATTTTTCACATTTTCTGTGGTTGTGAGATTATCACACAAGGGAGTATATATTGAGGCAATGAAGAAATTAGGCTGTCTAGATAGGCATCTAGATATGAATCTCATCTCTGTCACACACCACCTGGATGACCTCGAGCAAATACTTCACCTCACCAACCCTCGGTGTCCTTTTCATTAAAGCTAGGAGACTCCAAGTGACCATTGCAGGGGGCATCTGGTGCAGGGCAGAGCCTGGGGCTGGCCCTCACTAGGCATTAGCTGTTAATTATTATCAGACACAGGAGGGATGGGCGGAGAGCCAGCTGGATGCTGCTTTACTCCTGAGGTCTTTTATAAGACCTTTGGCAAAAATGCTAATAGACCTAGTGACAGAGCAGAGGCTGTCTGTGATCTGAGTGAGTAGTCACAGCGTTAAGTCCCTGTGGTTAGAAGGTTGCATAGAGAAGTGAAATTGCCAGGACAGGAAATGTCCGTCAGTGAACAGGGTCCTGACAGGTGCTCTGCACCTGCACCATCTAGTTCCTTCTTATCTTCCTGCTCACCTCTAGTGACTCCCACAGTGCCGGGACCTCCTGGGCTGCTGGCAGTTTTGCCCTTCAATTACCAGTAACCCACTGGACTTCTTATTTGGAGAGTATTAGATGGTTTTATTTGCACTCTATTGCCAAAGAATGAATCTTCCTTGAGAATGTTTTGAAAATTTTACCAAGAAAACAGGATACGAAAATACAAGTTAGTTTGGAAGCTATACACGAATGTGGGTTAGACTGAGTTGTGAAAAAAATATTTTTCCTTGGGAGAACATGTTAGTATCTTAAAAATACTTCCTCTGGGAATTTTACTTGCCGAGTTCTCTTCCTCACAATTCTCAAAAGCAGATCAGGGCTGGTGTTCGCACAGAATGACCCTCAGCGGTGTGCACTCGCAGCCAGCATGCTTCCTGTTTGCTTCTCATCAGGCTGAGCTGAGGGGATGGCCCTGAGGGGCCATCCTGTTCCTCTGCCTTCTGGGGCGATGCCAACCCAGACGGCCTGTGGTCAGCCAGGACAAAGGGTGGTCGCTGCAGAGCCGGCAGTGACCCCTGTGGTTGGCTTCAGCCCCAAGCCTCCCTGAAGTCTCACCACCTCCTTCTGGCTCCTTCTTCTCAGCCATCCTTGTGCCAGGGATGCTCTTCTTGTCTCCTTGTCCCCTGGGTTTGCTCCTCGGGGATGGCACTGCATCTTCCCAGGTGCAAACATGACATAATAGTTAATGGGATGAGTAAGGTGCAGTTAAGAATCAAATCTCTGGTTCTGCGTCAACGATGAGGAGATCACTTGGGTTTCATTTGAATACGTGGATGGAAATATCAAGAATTCCTTTTTTCAATCTCCCAAAGTGCATCCTGTGGAATTTCTGACCACTTGGAGACCTGGGTTACGTGGTCTTGAGTGAGCACCACACTCCCAGCCTGGGTGCTGGAGAGCCAGAGGGAGGCTGCTTGAAGCCAAGGCAAAACCCCCTGCAGAGAAGCCCCATCCCAGGAGGCTTGCAGGTCCTGGGCCACACCAGGGGGAGAGGGCCCCTCTTCACCACACTAGGACTGGCCCTGCATCTCCCTGTTCCCATTTCCTTCCCCTGGCCTGTGGCAGCCCTGTCCCGCAGCTGCTCCCACGTGGGCTGCACCGGAGCTGGTGGCACACCCAGGCCTCAAGAAGGGAGAAGGGTCTGGAGCCAGGGGTCCCAAGGTCTGCCTGGGGAATGAGGCTCTGCTCACTGGTGCCACACTGTGAGGCAGTGGCAGGGGCAGTGCTGGTGGGCACAGGCTTGTCCTTCAGCCTGTGTGCAGCACTTACCTGTGCTCTGTGTGGTTCTGGGGTCCTGGCACAGGTGCTCACCCCTTGCTTTCTAGGTGGGTGGCCATGGTACGACCCTGGGCACCATGGCCTCAGTTTCCCATCTGCCCAGTGGGGTCAGCCTCCCAGTGTGGTTTTGGGACAGTGCATCCCTGCGGTTCTGGACACAGAGTGTCCAAGGGTGTGGCTGTGAGTTCGGCCTCCCTTGTCCACACTCTTCTGTTCATGCATTTAGCATCACAAGTACTGGGGATCCACACAGGGAACCCCTTTCCTGGCTCTCCTGGGGTCCACAGTTATGGGCAGAGGATGAGGCACATAGTGGCCCTTCATTGGAGTGCTGTGACATTTTCTTTTAACTAGTATTTTAAATGAAAAAATCTTTAAATCCAGCCTTCCGTGGGCAGAGGCAGCTGTAGCCGAGTCCCCTCCTGAGCTTTCTCCTGGAGGATGAGGACAGGGACGTAGGCTGAGTCTCCCACTGACACTCCCTGCTTGGCGGGCTGCCCAAGATGCGCGGAAGCATTTTCTGCTAAGAGACTGCTGCGGCTCAGCTCCTGGACACTCCAGAGCCTGGCTATGGGGCTAAACGTGGGCAGTAAGTGGATCTCTGTGCCTTAGTGTGTCCTCGACCCCGAAACGTGAATGGGCTGGGAGTGCCCACCATACAGGGCTCGGGGAGGGCATGAGAGCTGCGTGGGGCAGCAGCACCTGCAGAGAGAACACTAGAAGCCTCAGTGGTACCAGAGGTCTCAGGTATTGGAGAACCTAGGGCTCCCCTCCCTCTCGTCCCCTACCCATCTGCCTCAGTTATTAGGATGAGCAGCTGGGCTGTGATGTAGCGCAGGGCTGCTCTGGGGTCATTTTGCAGTGGGTCAGGCTATGGCCACCAGGAACAGGCCCAGGGAGCAGTGATTCAGTATTTTGGGTCTGCTTTTTGTAGTTTTCTTATGTCAGGGAACCCAGAATTAAGAGCACATTGTGTCTGCTGAGGGCTTCCCATGTTCCAACATTCTGTCAGGCACTTCAGACTCCTTTGAGCCCACGGCACTGTGCCACTAGCTACATCTTGCCACCCAGCTGGGCGACCTGGCAGGTTAGATCTCCCCATGCTGTCCTTCCTCGGCACGCGGGCCCTCTCTTGGCCTTTCCAACCTGACCAGAGGGCTCTTCTCCAGGGCCCAGGAGAGCTCCAGGGACTGCAGGAGCAGCCAACTGTGCTGAAAAATTTTCTACTGGTATTGAAAGGATAAGTCCCCACGTGACTCACTGCTGTCCCTCAGCTAATCTGGGAATCCTGCCTTCCCACATCTAAGTGGACATCTAACGCTGTACCATAAATTTAAATGGATGCAAAGATATCATTTCTAGCATATTATAAATAGTGACACTTTAAGATAGCATAGGTCTATCACTTTTTAAAAACAGACACAGTAGAATATCAATATTCACCTTTGTTTCATTCAAAATCCATGGCCAAGTCCTTCCTTCACCTTGAAATTTTACTCTGTTTTGTTTTCTCCCTGAATGTGTATTTCTCTTCCATGTCCCCCACAGAACTTTATTATAATTTTTTGCTTGAAAATCAATACTAACCATTCCATCATATTTCTTTGCATATATATGCATGTGTCTTTATTCTGACATCTATCAATACATATATATATGATAAGACATTTTTATGGATTATCATTTGTGGTTTATTATTAGTACATAGTTGATCAAAGCAACATTATTACTTAAAAAATAAAATATAACAGAAAAGGGTCTCTTAATGAGATGGACGACAGAGGCGCTCCTGGAGAGACCAGGTATGAGGAGTCGCTGGTTTGTCCCTTTGTGGTGCCGGGAGCTTTCCTACCTGCAGCAGGACACATGTGGGGAAGAGGAACCTGTATGGCAGGCATCTTCCCAATGTGTGAATTTTAGGACAGATTTTATGTGGAATTTGAGAATTTGGAAGTTGATTATTTAAAAGTTTCCTATGCTCATGGCCCCTTGAAAAACTGGATGTTTTTCCCTAGGGATGTCCAGGACTCAGTTGGTGATCACTGCCCTGGACTCTCCCTGCTCAGGCCTAGCTCCATCCCTCTGCCAGTTTGGGATAAATTTTCCTATAACAATTAGCTAAAAGAAGGTGGCTGACAAATTAGGAGTGATCATGTCGCCCCATCTTAAGGGGTTGCTTTTTGGTCTGCATGATGAACTTGAGCTCTGGTGTAGATACTATAAGGACATCTGTGGTAGGTAGTTTCTGACCTGGTTTTTGCCCCCTGACATCCCATCCTCATTCTGTCCCCTGCCCTTGAGTGTGGGCTGGACACAGTGACTTGCTCCTAATAAACAGAATTCAGCAGAAGTGATGGGTGTCACTTCCAAGATCAGGCTGTAAAAATGGTGACTTCCCTCTTGCTGACTCTCCCTTACTCTTCACATATGATTGCTCTGATGAAGCAACTGCCACTTTGTGACCTCACCTGTGGAAAGGGCAGAGTGGCAAGGAATGGAGGCTCTTAGTTCAACGCCCATCAAAAATAATTCTGCCAATGATCACATACATGAGTGAGCTTGGAAGAGGACTCTTCCCCAGTTGAGCCTCCAGGCAAGACTGCAGCCTCAACTAACATTTTGATTGCAATCTTGTGAGAGGTTCTGAGCTAAGCTGCACTCCAATCCCCGCCCCACAGAAACTGTGAGATTATAAATATGTATCATTTTAAGTCCCTAAGTTTGGGGATATTTTGTTTTGTAGCAATGGATAACTAATATAGCACCATGACATTTATAGCGTTGATTATACTTGGATATCTGCTTCTCGACAGGCCCCTCTTTCATCTTCCTCTCCTCCCATCTTCCTTCTCCTCCCTCTCTCCTCCTCTCTCCCCATTCTTTATTTTATTAAATCTTTCTTCTTTGATTCCTGTTCCATTTGAGTTCTGCTTTTCTGCAGCTCTGATTGCATCCTTGGCCATTGATAAGAGAGGCTTGAAATCAGAGGCACTTTATTTGTGGGGACAACATACAGTTCAGAAAGAAGTGCCCCATCCTTGGCCAATTGCAAAGGAGTTTTCCTTGTTGAAATCAGCTGCTTCTAACTTGCTGTGACTATTTCCTCCAGGCGGCAATGCTTATTCTTTGGTCTTGAGCCAATGCTTAATGTTCGAGTGAAATTGGTTTTACCATTCTTTTCTCAGGGGAGTATGGGCAGATAAATTTTATGCTGAAAAATGCAGTTTATTTTTTGATTCAAACAGCTGATCCTATAAACTTGGACCTCATAGTCATCAGTTTTAATATAGAACCAACCTTTTAAAACTTATAAGTTCTTTTGATATGATATGAAGTTTCCAAAAGGCTATCTGAAGAAATGGAACTCCAAAGGGTTTTATGAGATTTATAAGGTTACTTGTTTAAGAATATGTTTGCAAATATTAATAAATACATAAATAATAACAACAATAATAATACCTTACCTGTCTGTATTCACTATGTACCAGGTAGTGTGCTATGTAATGACCACCACAAACATATTAAAATAGGAGCAAAGTCAGAAAATGTAACCAAAATGTTTGTACCCTCATAATATCCCAAAATAAAAATAAATAAAAAAATAAAATAAATAAAATAAGAGCTGAAATCCTGATTTTAAAGATGAGGCAGTGAGAACCAGGGACTACATGTAAGTTGTCCCCAGGATTTTTGGAACATCTGTGTGGATTTGTATTTGTTTAAGTGTTTCTAGTGACTAAAAGTGAGACTCCAAGGAACCAAAGAAGGAAACAATTAGTATGTTAACTTATTAGGTCATAAAAGTGCCAGGGTATTATAGAAACCTGGGTTGTTCCTTAAAAATCCATCTATATCAGTGTTATCTATCTAAAATGTCCGAAGCCATCTGGGGTGATGGATGTTTATGGATGTCTTTTTCCTTTTTATTTATCTGGGAAAACTGGTTTGTTCTATTTGGAGAGATAGACACTTAGATGAAACCTTGGATTTTACCAGTCACCGACTTCTAAATATTCAACTAATATGGGCCTATTAAAAAGCCCAACAGCTGAAATTCTCCTGTGCTTATGAAATTTAAATTTTTTTAATGGGAAAGAGATATTGAATCTGCTCCCATGGTCCCACTTACTGTAAGTAGGCTGAAAACTTTCAAGTATAAACATCTAGCTCACTGAAACTTCTGTCCAAATGTCCCTTAGACACCCTTCCCTGGCTCCCCCTTCTTTCTCTCTCTCTCTCTCTCTCACACACACACACACACACACACACACACATAGAGTTATGCAAACATGCACATACACACACATAGGCACAAACATGCATGTATATTCACCCACACGCAACATAAACCACATGAACACTAACACAGAGAAGCTCACAAACACACACACTTGAACAAATGCACAAACTCACATGAACACAATGCACATACACACACAAGCACACACATGCACATGCTCACACATAGACACCTAACCACACATATACATGTGGTCTATGATCCATTTAGAGTTAATTTTTATATGTAGTGTGAGGTGTAGGTTGAAATTGTTTTATTTTATTTTACATATGAATTTCCATTTGTTTTGGCACCATTTTTGAAAAGTCTGTCCTTTCTCCATGGATTTTGCCTTTGTACCTTTGTCAAAATCAGTTGTCTGTTTCTGCTCCATTGATATATGTGTCCATCCTTTCACCAATACAGCCTTGACCAACAGGAAGCTTATAATGCATCTTAAAATCTGGTAGTGTGAGTCTTCTAATTTTTCTTTTTCAGGTTTTTTTGGTTAATCTAATTCTTTTATCTTTCCATACAAATTTTAGAATCAGCTTATCTGTGTCTACAAAGAATCCTTCTGGGATATTGACAGGGATTGCATTGAATTTATGGATCAATATGAATATAACTGACATCTTAAATTTAGTATGTCTTACAGTCTGTGAAAACAGAACATCTCTCCATTTATTTAGGTCATCTCTGATCTCTTTTTTCTGAATTTTGTCCATTTTCCTACAGTTTTAACTTCTGGATAGTGTCTTTGCTCTGTTGTTCTCCAGGTCTATATGTCCCCGGTTCCCTGTTTTCTGACTCTGCATTCACCATCCCTACCCCTCCCCAAATCACATGGAGCCCAGCCCTCAACTTCTTTGCAAAATTCCCAGTGCTCCTGTGGTTTGCAGATGAGCTGTCACTTCTTCAGGGCATCTCTCACTGTCTCCTCCACTCCAGTCTAGTGGGGTGCCCTTCCCCTCTGCTTCTGCCCCGTCTTGTCTCTCTCATAGCGCTAAGCAGCATCTGATATAACTGCTGCTTTCATTTGGATTTTTAGGCCACCAGCCTGAATACTCTTAAAAGGCAGAGACTGTGCCTGATTTTAGGTCGTATACCCAGACATAACACAGAACCAGGGCTCAGTTAATAGCGGTGGGTTATAGGAATGGAGCAATGCAGGAGTGAAAGGAAATGAACAGGGAGGAAACAAACTAGCAGTCACTGAGGCTCTGCACTGTGCCAGGGGCCATGGCAGCGCTGCGACAGGTAAATCAGTTGGTAGACAGAAGTTAGACTGATAGAGAGATAGTCATTAGATAGTGAGACAGACAGACAGAAAGGTACAGCGGGAGGAAAGAAAAGAGAGAGATAGACATTCAGACAGGTTATGTGTAGATGGGTAAAAGGTAGACAGTCAGATGGATATATTTGTGGGCATAATAGATACATATACAGATGAAAAAGATAGGTTGAAAGATGGATAGATAGACATAGGGACCCACAGATGGACAGATAGAAAGATAGAGAATTACTAGGATAGAGAGACAGATAGTTAGATAGATAGATAGCACAGAGACACATGGACATACTGACAGTAGACACACAGAAACAGATGGGTGGGTGGGTAGACAGATGGAGACAGAAATGACAGGATGGCAGAAAGACAGAAACATGGATAGTCAGACATCTACCTAGGTAGTAGTAAGACAGACACGCTACAACAAAGAGACAGAGAGACACAAACAGAAAATCTGGAAGGAAAGAAGGCAGACTGACAGTGAGAAAAACAGATGGGTAGATAATAGATAGATGATAGGTAATAGGTAGGTAGATGGATGGATGATAGATGATGGGTAGGTAAATAATTGATAGATATATAAATGACAGATGATAAATAGGTGAACGATAGATAGATGATAGGTAGTAGGTAGGTAGACAGACAGACAACATATAATCAGACAGACAGATAGCCAGACAGAAAAAGGGATAGAAAGATAGGTTTGTGGGCAGGTAGGTAGGTGGAATGAGAAAGGAAGAGATAGAATATAGATTGAAGATAGATAGCTGTTAGGTAGGCAGGCAGATAGACAGATATAATATTTTTATTTAAGTTTATTTAAGCTTAACAAAATTCTAAGAGAGATGCACTATTGTCCCCATGTATAGATGGGGAAGTAGATTCACAGGGGTTTAGTGACTTCCCAAAGACCACACTTGAAGAGAATGGCTTAGCCACAGCTCAGAGCTGCCCCCCTTTCTCCTTTTCACATGTCCCTCATGGTGACAGACCGTACAGCTTCTCACATCACATCACTTCCAGGTGGGGAAAAGCGGGAGGATTCTACACAAGCCCCTTTTAATAGGAAAGCAAAATGTTTCCCAAAAGTAGCCTAGCAGATTGCATATTGGAGACTCATGAATGGGGAAGAAATGGCCACGTGGATACTTTTAGTAGCAAGAAAAATGGGTAACACAGAGATCAGAATTGTCTTGATTAACTTAGACCAATGGCGACTTATTATGTGGGGCTGAGCATGTTGCAGCCATGAGAAAGAGCAAATATCTATTGATGAAGAGGAAGAGGGATGGGTATTAGATAAGAAATTAAGGGCATCTGTCACAATTATATACCAAATTTTCTCTCTCTCTCTCTCTCTCTCTCTCTCACACACACACACACACACACACACACGCCTTTCCTGTTCTCCTCCACTGGTCTTTTTGCCTCTGTCTCCCCTTGTATCACACGGCTTTAATCATATAATTTTGAGGACAAACTTCTGCATCCACTTTGGGCTTCATCAGAATCGTCTTGGAATTTCTTGCTTATTTATTTTTCTAAGTTTTAGAAACTGTTTCTCAACTTCCACTATAGAAAAATTCTATAGTGTTTGTATTCAATTTATTATAAATATTAGAGAGGAATTTTTAAGGAACTATCGTAAAAATGTAGTCCTCCCATCCATTTATTTAAGTTCTCGATAAAGGTTTATTATTTTCTGCAAAAGATTTCTTTCATTTTTGTTGAGTTTTCCCTATTTAACTAACAGTATTTTTTTTGGTGTTGACTATTGTGAAATGATGGATGTTTTTGTTGTTTTTTAAATGCTTAAATGGCTAATGTTAGTATGTAGGAAAAGTTTTGATTTTTGAATGTTGATCTTGTTCCAGTCCCTTAAAATGTTCTCATTTGTTCTAATACTTAGTTGTAAGTTTGTTCTGAACTTTAATGGAAGTGCTTCTAATGTTTTCATTATTCGGTCTGATAATTTCTATAAGTTTAGGATCAATATCCTTTAATGAGTGAAAAAAAAATGTTTTTTCTTCCAGGTCTGGTTTGTTCAAGTTGGTATAATGAATGAATAGGGGCTTTTTGGCATCTTTTGAGACAATGATATGGTTTTCCTCCTCAAACTTGTGAATATATTAATAGTATGTTGGCATGAGAATCGCATTTGTCTGTTAGTGTCAGAGAGAAGACATTATGGAGGATTTAACAAGAGGGGAATTTCCTTCTCCCTCAGCTGAGCCTGGAATGTGGCATTCCAGGGGTGGTTATGGTGTCTCCAGACAGCCCCATGGTCTGGCCCCTTCTGCCTTAACATCCTCCATTCTCAAGGCCCTGAGTGGTCGCAGCAGCTCCAGGGCCCTTCTTTGTCTTTTTATGCCTTTTACAACAGTTTCGATTCATTTGCTAATCTTTCATTTGAAGTTTTACATCTACGTTTATAAATGACATTTGCCTTTGATTTTCTTATTTCTGTTGCCTCTTTTCTGGTTTTGACATCCAGCTCATTCTATGCTCATCTGTTAATTAGAAGTACATCCAGCTTCAAGTACCCAAACATTCAACTTAATTGGCTTGAACAAACAGGAGTGTTTATGTGAGAAAGATAAGAAGTCCAGGCGTGGGCTGTCTAGGGCTGGTGCAGATGTTCTATGACACATTCAGGGATGGATTTTCTACTCACCCAACTTTTGTAGGATTTTGTCTTCTTGGTTTATACTTCATAGTCCCACAATGGTGGGCGGACTTGCAGATATTATTTCCTTGCTTAAGACAGAAAGAAGAGAGAAAGGCAGCATGGGAAACAGCTATCAATATTTCAGTTAAGCCTGTCCCTTTCCATCAGGTAAGCAAATGCTTCCCCATAAACCCGCCCCAGTTGACTTCTGTTCCTGTCAGGTAGACTGAATCGTCCAGCATGGTCAATCCAAATTGGTGAATCCTCGGTCAAGGGTGATGAGATTAGCAGTGACTGGCTTGCACCAATTATGACTCATCCCCACATGCTAGGAATGTCGTCTGTCTTCTCTGAAATCTAGGGTCTCTCTTCTCCCTGTTGAACCAAGATTCTATCCATAATAGGCGAAGGGGCGTAGGGTGAGCAACACCTAAGAGACTGAGTGAGCACTTTCCCGTTTCTTTCCACGCTCTGGATGCATGTGTTATCCTGTTACCAAGTTTTTACATCGTTGCTTGTTTTCCTGAAGCACATGTCATTCTTGTCAGTTCCCTCTTCAGAAAATCTCAGGGGCTTCCCACTGGCCTCATAATACTGTCCAGCTCCTGTCCCAGGCCACTACCATGACAGGCACCAGCCTTCTGCCCAGTCTCGGGCCCACGGCCCTCCTGGGCAGGCAGGCTGTCTGTGCTCTGCACCTCTGCCCATGCTGTTCACACAGCCTGGAAACGCCTTCTAAATCCCCCCAAAACTCATCTTCTTCATTGTGCCAGGCACAGGGAGCCATTGCTTTCTCCTAGGCTAATGGATTTGCTTGTAAACAGTATTAGATGCTTCCAATCTGAGTTGAATTATGGTTCTTTTCATGTCTACCCATCACAGTGGTGTAGGAAGTCCAGCTTAGTGTTTTCATGTTAATTTTGTTCATCCACTCAGCATATTTTTTATCTGGTATATTCCAGCTTGGGATGATGTTAAGACAAATCAAATATAAATCCCACCCTCCAGAGCAGCCCTCACAGAGACAGGGAAGGAGGGAGGTAGGTCGAGGTAGCAGCTCACTGCTCGAGACACCCCTCCTACCTCAAATGACAGCGGAGGCCGGTGGTTGTGACGAGAGCCTAACCCATTATACTAGTTTTTTTCCTCATAGAGAAGAACTGAATAAAATGATTGGAGTCAATAGTAGAAGTATAAACCTGATTAGTGAGTTGTTTGGATTTTTTTTAAACCCTGTTGATGGCACATTGGTCTGATTCAGACACATATTTTATGCCAGTGTGACAGCTAGATTTGTGAGGCTGGAGAATAAAAACATAAATCTTTCAAAGCAAGGGAGTCTTGCAAGCATTCCGGTGCTGGAGACTTATAATTGTGCAGGGAAGCTCCACCACAGATTTCCAAGGATGAGATAATGTCTCTGACATTGAGGTTCCCTTGAAAGGTGATCATTCCAAGATGTGGACACATTACACAGTTGCAAGGTTGTATTTCTCTACAAGTCAGAACAAGGATCACCAAGTTTTGTGGCCTTGCAAAGTTCACTTCCACTTTCAAGTCCTATCTTTAAAACTAGTCATTATTATTCCTTATGGATTCTTTAGGAATTGTCTACACATGGTCCCCAACTTAGGATGGTTTGACTTACGATTTTTCAACTTTACGATGGGTTTATTGGGATATTAAAGACATTTTCAACTTATTATAAGTTTATCAGTGCATAACTTGTTGAAAACCGAGGAGCATATCTGTAGTCTTTATGTGAGTTAAAGGCAAGAAGTGGCATGAAAAGAACAATCTGTAACTCTTTTGGGGTCATGAGCTCATGACTCTGACAACAGCTGTACGCCTGGTCTCATATTAAGAACCCCTAAAGAATTCGATACATCATTAATCAGTATATCATTTCAATGCACACAAGAGAAAACCTCAGTACATCTTACACTCGCTCTTATTCCCAAAGATGTAAATTTTAGAAAAGACTCTTCTTCCATCCTTTCATACTGGGAGAAAATCATGAAAAGGTGCACTTGAGCGCTAAGGAAATGTTTTGCTTCTGAACATACATCTACACACATAATATATTTCAAAAGGCACCAGATGTTTTGACCTGAAAAGTTTTGATGACACCCTGTTCCATTGTAAAGGGACAGTGTTGTGTGGTGGAAGAATGGTGGCATTTGGATCAAAGTGGGTCTATGTGGGAATCGGTACTCTGCCGCTGGGCTTCAGTAAAATGGAACAAAGCCACTTTCCCTGTGGAGCTGTCTGCATGAGTGAAGTAACTCACTCACAAAGTGCTTAGCACAGTCAGTGTTATCGTGGGCACTCAGCAAGTCAGTACCATTTATTTTCCTCACTGAGACAGAGGATTGAGTCCCATGGGAAGAATCTCTTTTATTGTTTAACTCCATTCAAATAAATTTGAAAACCACGTTGAAATGGATAAATGTCTAGGAAGATATGATGTGACAAAACTAAACCCTATAGAGATAAAAAGTCTAAACAAAGCAATTTCCATAGGAGAAAAAAATAGGGAAAGTTGTAAAAGAACTACCCCTCCAAAGAAGCACCAGGAGTAGATTGATTCATAGTGGAAATCTATCAAACCTTCAAATATCAGATGACCTCAGTGCAACTTAGGTTAATCCAGAGCATTGGAAAGAAAGTGAAACTTCCAGTTTGTTTTATGTATATAATACTGACTATAAATCCCAATAAAGATTGAGCATAAAAGTAAGAAGCATAAATCAATCCAGTTCATTCATATTAATGTAAGAATTTTAAATGAAAATTAGCAAACTGGATCAAAAAGCACATAAAAAGAAGCACTAATAGTGAATGATTAAAGGAGATTTACTCCATAACTGTGAGTGAGGTTCAATATTAGGAAGTCCATTAATAGAGTTCAACATATTAATAAATTTCTATTAGAAATAAATTTTAAGAGAAAAATAGTATGAAAGTCAACATCCATCCATGATAAAACCACTCAGTAGTAGAGGTTTATGGATACCTTTTAAAACTTGTGTGTGTGTGTAGCCCAGAAGCCAATAGCCAGTATCTTATTCAATGTGAAAACAACCAAAGTTATTCCCACTAAAGTTAGGAGCAAAGCAAAGATGACCATTACCTCTAATAATATTTAATATTATATTGAATGCATTAATCAGTGCAATCAGGCGAGAGAAAAAAAGGCTGAAGAAATGAAAATTAAGAGTTAACATAATCTATTTGCATTTGATGTGATCCTGTATCTAGAAAACAAGCAAACAAACAAAAACTATGGAAAAAGTATTGCAAACAGAATTTAGTAAAACAGCAGCAGATAATAAATTTTTAAACAGAAATAAATACTTTTGATTTTGGTAGGATAAATTGAATGAGTAAATATGTGATATGCTATCATTCCTGATGTAGTTAAGAACTAGGATGGAGGAGTGGGGAGGAAGTTCATGTGTAAAAATAGGGTTGAAGTTAAGTAAAAACTCTGAAATCTTCAATTTGAATTGGAAATATTAGAATGAACTCAAGATAAATTTTGCCTTAAACATATTTCTTAGCTCTGCTCACCAAAAAGTCCTATAAAACAATAACTAACCCACTAGTAGGGGGTACATCAAGCTTCCAAATTGTGGTCTTCAAAAACCATTCTTGCTAAAAAAGACTCATGGTTCCTTGGAGAAATGTTGGATTCCAGATCTGAAGCAGCAGATGTACAAGAGGAACCTGAAACTTCTTGTCACACCTGGTAGAAAAGAAACCATCAGTTGCACCAGAGTCAAAGCTACTCGATTCAGGACTCAGGAGCACTTGAAGGGGCTCTCACTGGCCAAAATTAGGACAACTTGAGCCTCAATAAAGGTGATAGCTGCATCTATATTGGATGAATTGAAATGCATCAAATACCTTCAAATCCATGAGTGCAAAATGGTATTTCGAAAAAAAGAAAAAAATGAATTGATTGCCATTGGAGGAAGCTTGGCTACCAACTCGTCCAAGTAAAATGATGAATTGAAAAGTTATAAATAAAGCATTTATCTTGCCTTTTCTATTTGAAGTCTACCACAGGGTCACCAGATAGTAGATTAGTGTAAGTTTTCCCTGATGTAAGTATTCCAGCTAACAAATGAAGGAGTGGCAGAATTAGGCAGTCAGCATGTGCGACCCCTTGTGCTTTGCTGGTCTGGATCAGTGGCTGCCACCATCAACAGCAGAGACGTTCAGACCCTCGGCACCACCTAATGAAAGAAGACCGCACCAAAATTTGCCCAAAATTGAACCTGAGTCTGACCAAGTCTCAAATCCAAGTGCTAATTTACAGGAAATACAGAGGGCAGAGGAACATGTGACATGGCACCACAGGAACAATCCGTAAAAGCCAGATGGCAGAAAACTCTACAAGAAAAATGATCAGGTTTTTCCACAAGCAGAAAGAAAAAAAAAAAGATGGAGGCAAAACCTACAGATTAAAAGGGACATATCAACCAATTGCAATGACTATATCTTATTTGAATTCTGGTTCAAATGAACTGAAAAACTAAAAATATACACATTTATAACATTTGAGATCATTGGAAATTTTCACACCATCTGGATATTAATTGCATTAAAGAATTATTGTTAATTTTTGGATGTGACAACAGTAATGTGGTTATATTTTAAAGAGTCTTTTAGAGACATATTGAAATATTTCTGGATGAAATAATATGTTTTCTGGGATTTGTTTCAAAATAATATGGGAAGGGGGAGTGGTTCGAGACAGAGAAGAAATAAGGTTGGCCAAGAGTTGATGATTCTACCTGAGTAACAGATACATTGGTGTTAATTATCCTCTTCTGTCTACATTTCTGCATATTTAAATTTGTTATTAGAAAAGTATTTTTAAAATATTAATATATACCATGGCTTAATTCTGTGCTTTCCTTGTCAGCCTAAAAATCTAAGCTTATGAGTATAGCGACTGGGGCATTAAGATGCCATTTAGAAATTTTAGCGTCTCACTTTCTCATGGCGGTTAAACCATCTGGTGTCCACCTGTGCCCTGAGAGCTGCACTGGGCCCAGCTGTGGCCCCTAGATTAAAAGGTGTGCCTCACTCCGCCCAGAGCACCTGCTGGACAAGTGGGAGGGCGCAGTGCCCACATGTGAGCCTCCTCCGAGCCCCAAGTCCAAGTGAGGGGTTCTGGTGCTGCCTGCCATTGCCACTGGAGCTTCCCCCAGATCCCAGGAAGGCACAACACTGGGCATTTGAGAGCATCTGCTTCACCGAGGGAAAGACGAAGTGTGGCATGGCCCTGCAGCAGTGCAAAATGATTTTCACGCAGGCCTGCCTGTCACTGTCAGGCCAGGCCTGTCTTCTTATTCCTCAGTAAGAAGCCCATCCCCTCCTCATCCAGGGCTTTTAGGTTGAATTTCCTATAGAAATTGCTTTGTCACAGCCAGAATTACTCTCAGACCCATCTTCATCTCTAGCTTGTGTCGTGAGAGTTAAGTAAAGTGATATATGTGACCCAGCTTCGAAAGTGATAACGTGCTCTATGCACATGAATGCTCTGCAGAGCCAAACTTCCCAGAACTCTTGCCCCTGCACTGGGGGGCACTGGGCTCTCTTAATTTTCCTCTGAACCATGAAAGTGCCCTGGAAGATGTGTTTCACTAATGTGACATCCACAGAAACCTGTGCCCCCAAGTTAACCACACTTGCCTGAGGTCAGAATGGTAGCTGGCAAGGGATGGACCAAGCAGACAAGAAAGAGAAATGTTGGCATCTGAGTCTCCATCATTTCACCAATGGAGCCCGTATGTCTGTGAGCCCCTCCCAGGGTGGGCTTCCACACCAGGCAGGGCGAGATTCAAGCATGCCTGGCCTTCTTTTATATGTTATTATTCACAGTAGGGACGCATGAGCGGGGACAGCGGGCAAGGATGGCTGAGGGGGCAGGGGCACCATTAGGTTTAAGACATACATCTTGAAGTGGAGATGCACAGTGGCCTTTTCCTACATAAAACATTCATTTTAAGCCCACCCTTTAATTGCTGTCTGCATGAAAGGCAGGATACAGAAGAGAAAAATCTTCACCCCCACATTGGTGAAAGCTTGTCGAGTTCACAGCACGGCAACCTGGTGAAAGTACAAAGCTGCCGAAATTGCACCATTCACAGTAGCCAAGAGATGGAGCAACCTGAGTGTCCAAAGACAGATAAGTGGATCAAGAAAGAGATTCAGACACATGCTGCTGTTGCATGGACCCTGAGGACCTCGTGCTGAGTCACAAAAGGACAAACACTGTGTGGTTCCACTTACACGAGGTCTCTAGAGCCGTCAAAATCAGAGAGACAGAAAGTAGAATGTGGTTGCCAGGGACTGGGGGAGGGGAGAGCGGGGAGTTAGTGTTTAATGGGTGCAGAGTTTCAATTTGGGGAAGATGAAAAAGCTCTGGAGATGGATGGTCATGGTGGTTGCACAACAGTGTGGATGTGCTTAATGCCACTGAACCACACACTTAAAAATAGTTAAAACTGTAAATTTCATGCTACATATATTTTACCACAATAGCTAAGATTCGATGTATTGATATGGTATTTACTAGTAAAGTTGCAAACAGCTCTGTACTGTGAAGTGATACTCACTTGAAATACAACCACTTGCTAACATGAGGAAAGTTGAGACACCCTTGTAGGCCCCCTGCGTTGGAGATGTGGCCAGCTGGCAGGCAGGGGCGCTGGGGGCCTGGGACGGCAGGGGACATGCCTTGGCCAATGGGCCCGGACCCAGTTGTAGTGTCCTGTGACAAGAAGCAAAGCCTTCAGCCTCAGTCTGAGGGTAAGGAGAGTAACATGCTCTTGTTCTCTGATTCGTTCCCCAGGTGGCAGTGACAAAACGAGAGACTCTCCTGGCCGCGGCGCTGGTGCGTGGAGAGAAGGAAGAAGACAATTTCCTAATTGGTACCACATACATCAGGTCAAATAATTTTCTTATTTTGTAGCCACACCGACCAAAAATTACACCCAAGTAGGAGCTGTGTGTGTCAAGATGGGATAATCACGCTGAATGTCCCCGAGGTTACAGACCTTGCTGCCTGAGCCCCTGGGTCCTCATGATCTTGCACGTTAGATGTCCTATGTCCTATGACCTCCTTTCTTACAGAGGCACAAGAGGGCTCAGACGGGTGAAGCCCTGTGTCACAGACAGCTGGGGACAGAGCGGGGTTCAAGTTAGCCCCGTGTGCCCAGCTCTAAAGCACGAGCAACTGCCGCAGAACCCACCCCACTGAGCAATGCCTATCCGCGATTATCTCCAAAGAAGGAACAAAGGACACTCATTAATAGCATGAGATTCAAACTCTCCCCACAATGTGTAAAATTAATTACATGCTTGCTAGTAAAAAATTTTCTATCATCTATCTATACTGGAGTCAGCAAGCTTTTTCTGTAGAGGTCCAGAAAATAAACCTTTCCTGTTGTGTGGGCTTTATGGTGTCTGTTTTAACTGCTCAACTCAGTCATGTGCAAAAACAGCCATAGACAATATGAATGGGCATGGCTGTGTTTTAGTAAAACTTCATTTACAAAAACAGGTGGTGGACCATACGTGGCCCATGGGCCATAATTTGATGACCCCTTATTTATACAAACAGAAGACTGTTCTTGCAGTGTGTCAACCATGACTACCTGCTAGGGGGCCCAGCACAGTTCACTAGTGTGAGTCACTCCAGCATGTAGCTGTTCTCCAGAAACTGGCTGCTACAGTCAGCTGGGGTCAAGCTCCCGGATGCCCAATGTACCCCTCTGACTGGGATTTATTCTGCTTAGGAAATCTGACTTCTTTAAGAAGGTTGTTAGATTGTTACTGTGAATATGACACCTCTTAGCAGATGGCACATAGTTTAGTAGTCATCTTCAGCAGGTTTGGTACTTCAATCAACTATGGATTAACCTGGAACCCTTCCTTATAGCGGGTGAGGGGTGAGGGGTAAGAGTTAGGGTTGAAGGGGTGGGATGGCGCATTGATAAAGGCATAACTGGGACATAGAGGGCAAGGCACATTCCACTGTGGAAGTGTTACATATCTGTACAACTCAGAAGAGGATTTGAAATCTGGTGACTCTAAGTGTACTCAGGTGTTTGAATTTTTTTTAAAAAAATCTATTCATTTTCCCCAATTGATTATTAAAATTGATAGAATATAAGGTGAGAAGCACTAGAATTGGTAGTGATCCCTTGCCTCAGTCTATCTGGGATGCTATATCAAAAGACCATAGACTGGGTGGCTTATGCACAACAGGAATATATTTCTCACAGTGCTGAAGGCCAAGGTCAAGGCTCCAGCAGAGTTGGGTATGGTGAGGGCCCATTTCTTGCTTCATAGATGGCACCTTCTCACTGTGTCCTCACATGGCGGAAGGGAACTCTCTGGGGGTCTTTTATAAGGACACTAATCCCACTTATGGGGGCTCCACCCTCAAGACCCAATCACTTCCCAAAGGCCCCACCTCCTGATACTATCACATGGGGGTTAAGTGTCAACATGTGAATTTGGGGGGATACAAACATTCAGACCATAATGCCCTTCTCTCACATGGCATATAGAAAGGGATGATATTTTCGTTTGACTTTTATAATGTTTTGCATGAAGAATAAAGTAGTTGACCCAAACCAGATCAAAAATGTATAACAGCAGGTAGAGGTGGTTCCTTCTCTCCACTGGGTCACCTCTGTTTGCATCAGTGGGTAAGACACCTTTCCTCTTCTTCCCTGCAGATGGATGGTTTCTAGCCTGCTTCCAAACCCCACCTCAGCTGAGTGTTGGGCAGCACTTCTACATGATCATATGACTCTTGATATGGACGCAGTCCTGTCAGACTTTGTTCGGTCCACGGGGGCAGAACCTGGTCTGGCCAGAGACCTGCTGGAAGGTAAGCCCACCTCCTTGTCCCCAACAGCATCCTCAGGGGCATAACCACCTTCCAGATAAGAAGATAAGATTTCCGTTCCCTGACAACAGTCATGCTTGGACGGTCTTTGGACTCTTTCAAAAGTCACAGAAAGTGCTGGTGATGAAATTATTTTTGTTATTCTTTATTTGGGGCATGAAATAAATGGTCTAACTTTCTCAATAAAATTACATAAGGCACTAATTTGGCTTTGCCTTATGTTAAATCTTATTAAGTATTGAGTAAAAATTGATCTATACTTATTTTATTTATTTTTTTTTTATTTTTTTT
>VBSM01002223.1:18334826-18352994 GCA_008086735.1 Cheirogaleus medius | reverse complement strand
CATATATATATTTGTGTTATTACTATCACTATCGAGACACAGAAGCCCTTCACCACCTCCAGATTCTCTGTCCTGCTATCTGTTATAGTCAGACCCTTTCCCGCCCCGTCCACTGGTAACTGCTACTCTATTTTCTATTACTAGTTTTGTCTCTTACCAAGAAAGTCACATAAATGGAGTCACATAGAGCCTCATCTTTTGAAACTGGCTTCTTTTACTCAGCATAATTATTTTGAGATTCATCCCACTTGTGTCAATAGTCTGTTCCTTTTCACTGCTGAGTAGTTTTCCTTTCTGTAGCTGCCTCACAGTTTTTTTGTCTCTTCGTCTGTTGAAGGGCACTTCAGTTATTTGCAATTTTTGGCAATTATGACTAGAGCTTCTATGAACATTTAAGAACAAGGTTTTTGTGAATATAGTTTTAATTATCTTAGGGTAAATTCAAAGGGGCGGGATCACTGGTTCACATGGCAAGTGTATGGTAACTTTGTAAGAAACTGCCAACCTGTTTTCCAGAGTGCTGTCCCACTTAGCATTCCCACCAGCAATGTATGAGAGTTCCAGCTGCTCCACATCCTGGCCAGCACTTGGTATTTCTTTCCTTTTTTTTTTAATTTTAATTTTAGCCATTCTGATTAGGTGTGTGATTTCTTAATGTTTTGATTTTCATCTTCCTAATATCTAATGATGTTGAAATTTTTATGTTATTTTCTACCCATACATTCTCTTTTGTGAAATGTCTGTTCAAGCTTCTTGCCTATTTCTAAACTGAGTTGTTTTCTTATACTTGAGTTTTGAGAGTTCTTTATATACTGAGTACAAATCCTTTCTCAGATATGTGATTTGCAAATATCTTCTCCCAGTTTATTCTTGACTTTTCATTCTCTTAACAGTGCCTTTTGCAGAGCAAATTTTAAATTTTGATTCAGTCCAACTCATGTTTTTTTCTTTTATGGATCATGCTTTGGGTGACTTGTCTTGTGAATTTTTGCATAACTCCAGGTCATGAAGATTTTCTCCTATGTGTGGTGTCTTCAAAGTTTTATACTTTTATGTTTTACATTTAGATCCATCTGAGTTGATTTTTGTATGATGTGGGAGATTTTAGTTAAAGTTCATTTTTATGTATGTGGATATCCAATTGTTTCAACATCATTTGTTGAAAATATTATCATTCCTTCATTGGTTTTTAAATTGCCTTTGCACATTTGACAGAAACCAACTGAGAATATGTGTGGGAATCTACTTCTTGATGCTGGTTCTGTTCCATTGATCATTATGTCTATTCTTTTGCCAATACTGCACCAGATTCATTACCATAGCTTTGTAGTGAGTCTTAAAATCAGGCAATGTGATTCCTCTAAACTTATTCTCATTTTCAAAAGTGTTTGAACTATTCTATTTACTTTGCCTTTCCATAAGAATTTTGGGATTAGCTTACCTCTATCTATAAAATTTCCTGCTGGGATTTTGATTGAAATTATGTTAAATCTATAAGTCAATCCTAACTATGTTGTGTCTTTTGATCCACAAAGTATAGCCATACTTTCCATGTATTTAGATCTTCTTTTAGTTCTTTTATCAACATTTTATAGTTTTTAGCATATAGATCCTATACATGTTTTTGTTAGATTTATATATCTAGGGTTTTTTAAGCTATTGCATATGGTATTGTTTTTTTTAAAATTTCAGTTTCAATTATTCATTACTAATACATGGAAGTATAATTGATTTTTGTGTCTTAATCTTGTATCCTGCAATTTTGCTAAAGCCAAACTCAATTATTTATTGTAGGAGGGCTGTGTGTGTGTGTGTGCGTGTGTGTGTGTGTGTGTGTGTGTGTATTACTTGGGATTTTCTATGTAGGTAATCATGTTGTCTCTGAATAGAGACAATTTTATTTCTTCCTTCCCATTCCATATGACCTTTTATTTTTCTTGACTTATTTCATTGACTAGGACTAGTAAAATGTTGAATAGTAATGGTGGAAAAGAACATTCTTACCTTGTTCTTAATCTCAGGGTAAAGCATTCCGTTTCTTACCATTAAGCAGAGTGTTGCCTATAGGTTTTTGTTTCTTTATTAGTTGGAGGAAATGTCTCTCTATTCCAAGTTTGCTGAGAGTTTTGTAATGGATAGATGTTGAATTTCTTAAATGCAGATTGAGTAGAGTTTTGCTTTACACTGTTAAAATACTAGATTGCATTGCAGTCATACCTCAGCCTTTCAGCCCTTTCTTTCAATGTTTCTCTGCTCCATGTTTTTCTCCTCTCCTCTGAGACTCAGATGACATGAGGTTAGACCTTTCATCACTGTTTCACAGGTCCCTATGGTTTTGTGAATTTTCTTTTTCAACCTTTCTTCTGTCTGTTGTTCAGATTACTTTCTGTTGATCTATAAGTTTACTAATTCTCTGTCATCTCCATTCTGTTATTTAACCCATCCAGTGAGTTTTATATTTTAGTTGTTGAATTTTCTCATTTCTAACATTTCTACTTGGTTCTTCTTTATGTCTTCCATTTCTTTGTGAGACTTTCTATATCTTTCAAGAGTATCCTCGCTTACTTGTTGGAAAATACTTGTAAAAACTGCTTTAAAGTCTCTGTCAAATAATTATAATACCTTTTTCATCCCAAAGCAGCTGCTGAGATTTCTCTGTTTTTTTGTTTTGTTTTGTTTTGTTTTGTTTTTGTATTTCTGAGTAAATCTGAATTATATCCTAGGCATTTTGAATATTGTGTTTTGAGATCCCAGTTCTTAAAATCTTACAGTGGATATTGTTATTTTTGTTTTAGAAGATAATCTCCCCACTTGTGGTCACACCACAAGTTCCACATTCCCTAAGACCTCTGTGGATAGTGGTTCCAACAAACAAGTCTGAGAAGTGCCATTTGGCTCTGTCTCTCATATGTGCCACCTGCTGGCCAGCCTGGGGCTCTGGCGGTAGCGTAGACCATATTTCAATACTCAAAGTCTACGTCATCTCTTTACCATCAGACCCACGCTTGTAGAGCTCAAGGGTAAGCCCAGGAGTTCATGAGCAATGTTAAGGGGTTGTTCTCCCAAACTCCTGCCTCACTGTAACCTTCTCAATCGTTTCTGGAACCTGGGCTCTGTAAGTTTTGTAATGGCGGAAGAAGAGTAATGAGGCCGAATAGATGCTAACAAACATAGCGCTTATTGATAGTGCTCCCGGGCGAGGTTCAAGGGTCCCAGAGCAGGGGCCCCAGAAGTTCTGTGCCACCCAGGACTGCGAGTTAGCTTTTATAGGGGGCTAGCTGTTGTTGTTGTCTGTCTTCGGGGGTCAGGGCAGGATGTTTTGCACCCAGCCGTCTTCCTGCTTTGCCTTGTGGGGTGGAGTCTGGGCCGAGATATTCCGTTGGTAACAGGATGCAGTTGGGGCAGCTGTTGTGCAAGGTCTTCAGGCTTTGCAATGCTGTGAGGATGGGGGAAGGGGGGGACCCAGCCACCAGCCTTACAGGCTCCACCTTACGGGCCTCCAGCCAGCTAGGGGAGTTGGAGCTTCATTTACCCTACTCTCTGACACACTCGACTTGCCTGCACCATGTCAGAGCTAAGCATCTAGAAGCCAGAGAGAGAGAACAAAAGCACTGGGCTTTTCCCCACCCTCTGGGACCATAGACCCTCTGACTGGAGAGGAAGTTTCCCTGTCCTGATAGTTTTAATTTCCTGCCATCCCCCACTGGGGCCACAGAATTGTTTGAGGTCTAGGGCACAGGGAACTGAGAAAAAATTTAGAAGAAAAAAGAACAAATGATACATGAGGGATTTCCATACTTTCTGTGAACATCGGAGTCCCCCTTTCCTGCTTCTTGAGCCAGAGCTGGTTCGCTTCTCCTGGAACTCACTGCCACTGTGCGTTTGGGCTGCGCTGAGTTCACACTGGGGACGGTGGAGGGAGAAAGTGTTGAACTCGCCGGCGGTTCTGTGGCACTTGGCATGGTGGGCTTCCTCCTCCACCCGCATGCTGCCGTTTTCTGCCCTGAGCCCAGCAGCGGCTCCACGTGCTCTGCCCCGGGCTCAGGCTGTGCTCGGCAGGAGAGGGGGTGGCGGCTCATCCCAACAGGGGCTGGATCCTGCCCTCTGTTCTCACACGCGACAGGACTATGGTTTCACATGTATGATGAGTTCTTTAAGGCATCAACATTTTTCAATTCAAGATCTCTCTGAAAGCCAGTGTTTCAGAGAATGAGATATTTTCATTGTGAGGCCTCAGAAAGATGTGTGCTGGGAGAGTGTAAATAATGTAGGGATTGAGAGGAGGGATGTCTAAAGGGAAAGAAAATCCCAGTGATGGCAGCAGCTGGTGGAAGGTAGGGTCCTCTCTGTAGTACTTTTGTAATTTCTTAGGAGTATTTGTTATTTATTTCAAAATGGAAAGTTAAAAAAAAAAAAAAAAACACACAATGATGGGAATCCCAGTACAGCAGAGGGCGGCCTTTGAGAGGAAAGAGCACAAAGGCTAGTAAAGACCCTCGTACAGAGGCAAGGTCAAAGACAGGGAGACACAGAGAACATGAGCGCTGATCTGCCTCCGGACGGAAGGGCAGCCTTGCCTGTTCTGCTTTCTCCATGCCGGCCCTTTGAATGGTCCCAAAGGGGTCCCTCCCAAACAAATTTGGATCAGATGATTTCTTTTCCCAGAATCCTTCGATGCAGAATAAACTCCGCCACCTGGTACCCACGTGCCTTCAGCATCTGGCCTGTTCCACCCCTTGGACCTCACCACCCACTGCATTCTTCCACCATCACTTTCCCAGACACAGCAGCCACTCTGTGCCCATTGCCGGCACCGCCCACTCCCCTGCACACACTCCTCTCCCTGTTGAAATCGGCTTCTCCTCCAAGATGCATCTCGAGCTCCTGAACAGCAGGGAGCACACAACGCTTTGTTTGCTGTGTGTCCCCAACACCTGGCACATCTAGTCCCTTGACAGAGTGATCCAGCTGCTAAGGGTACAGCAGTGAGCAACCAGACAACGCAAAGAAGAAATAGCATTTGAGCAGTTAAGGCTATGAAGAAACCTAAATCAAGGGAGCAGGTAGAAGGTGTGAGTGTGTACTATTTTAAATTAGGAAGGCCTTGCTAAAAAATGGGATCTGAGCAAATATTCGGGGAAGTGAGAAAGTGAGACGTGGGTATCTGGGGGAAGAAGTTTCTAGGAAGAGGTAGGATTAACTGATTTTTCTTTGCCATCCCCCAGAACTCAGGATTTCCACTGTAATATGTATCAATATTTGGTTGTGCAGTATTTTATAACTAATCACATGCTTACCAAGTGAGATCTGCTCAGTCTTGAGCACTGTCACCGGTTCACCAGCATTCACTGCTCCTTTTCTCACGTTTGTATGATTATCGGGACTGCCATGGGCAAGTCACACATCCATGAATGGAAACAGAATGGGGGTCTGGTGACCGTGACTCCTAAATAGGAGTTAATACACATGAGTAGGCGGTATGATGGCGTTGGCCAGGGCTGGGACTGTCTTGTCGGTGGGTCTAGAAATATTGAAATGAAACTGTCCGGCTGGTCTTCCTACTGTCCTGTCCCCACTGGGGAGAGTTCTGCCATTAAACTAGACATATTAGAAATGAAATGAAAAAAAAAATAAACCAAAAAAACCTCTCCAGAATCAGATTTCTAAGACACCTCCTCTGGGTTGGCCCCATTCAGGAAAACACATTCTCCCTTTAGAGAGTTGTGTGTATTTAAATACTCTTAGAAACAAACACCCATTAAGACCATATGTGGTGAGTCTCCTTTTGTCACAGTGATCGATTAAGTAGCTCTTATTTCCGTCATTTCCTTTCTGTTGGGGAAGGTTGCAACCACCAGGGTATCACTGACCTATTTTACTGGCTTTACTCAAAAGTCTGTCCCATTGTGGCTGCTTGAAATTAAACACATCCTCTCTGGTAAGCCAACCACATACATCACAGAGGGGTACAGGTGGGTAAAGCCTACCTTTCCTGTCTTCCAGAACCCTAGAACACTGAATGGGCTACCCTGAGTGGACACTCAGGAATGTGGACTACATTGAATCAAGGTGACTAAGAAAGGAACAAAGGAACAACAGGCCTGGAAGAATAAGGTCCTCTGATATTGTAGCTCAGATTGAGTCATATGTGGTTAAACACCTTTTAATATTAAAAAGTAGCTGGGCAAACTAAAATCAGTGTAAAATATTTTCTATTTTAAATTGAAATATTTAAATAGGAGGCTGCTGCATATGGAGAGCTCCCACGTGAGCAAAGCCTTCATGTTGGCAGTCTGCAGACACACATGGAAGAAAGAAGAAAAGGCCCCGCCCTCATGGTCCTTCCTGCCCAGGCAATCTGTAGGCCCCTGTGCTCTGACAACCCAACATAAGCGACTGAGGAAAAGGTTCAATCAGTGGAGGTTTATTCAGCCTAAGTTTGAGGATGTGCCTGGGAAAAGCACAAACCACAGACGCATCAGTGCCCTGTGCTCTCAAGAGGGATGTGGGAACTCGGTATCTGGGGGGAGAGGGCACACAGAGAAAAAGGAGCAGGGCTGGGCAGGGAGGCAAATGGTTACATTCGTGTGAGCATCTAACTCACCACCCACTGCATTCGTGTGAGCATCTAACTAGTGCCCAGGAAATCTACATTTAGGTAAAATGAGATGAATTTTGAAGAGAAAAAGGGAGTACAAGAAGAATCAGTTATGCATACATCCCTGGTTAGGTGGGAGAACGTTTGATCTTGTCCTATTCTGAACCTGGGAGAATAAACTTGTAATAACGTTATTGTTGATTTGCCTCTGCCACACAGCGTGCTGATCTGTGCATGTGTGGGCCAGCTCTGTGCACTGGGGAGAGAACCACGTGAGGGGATTAGGGGAAACAGTGCCCAGTGCTGACACAGAGCTGCACCCACCAGCCAAACTGGAAAAGCCCTGAGTATAATATCCTTTTGGGTCTTGCCTCAGTAATAGGAAATAAGTAGCCCTATAATAAAAACTTCTCTGATAAACTCTAACAAGCCTTAACAGTGAGACCTAGAAGGATCAAACTGTTTCCAAGAAATGTAGCTACATTCCAGAACAAAGTGCAAGAATACTTGTAGAAATATAAACTTGTCCAGCACCAAACAATGTAAAATCCACAGTCTGAAACCCAATTAAAAGTTACCAGGAATTCAAAGTAGCAGGAATGTATGACCCATCAGGAGCAGAAATTATTCAATAAAATCTAAACTAGGACTGCTATAGATGTTAGAATTATCAGACAAGAGCATTAAAAGATATTATAACTATATTTTGTGTTCAGAAATTTTAATAAAGATATTGAAGATATTTTTAAAAGCCCAAATTGAACTTCCAGATACAAAAACTACAATATCTGAGATGAAAGAGTAACTCAGTGTGATTAACAGCAGATTGGATATTACAGAAAAAGAAAGATTATCGAACATGAAGACAGGAATAGAAAATATCCAAAATTAAATACAGAGAAAAACTAGAATTAAAGAAATTTTAAAAGCATCAGTGAAAGCCAGGTGCAGTGGAGCACACATAATCCCAGCTACACAGAAGACTGGAGGTGGAAGGATCACTTGAGCCTAGGAGTTCAAGGCCAGCCTGGGCTGCATAGCAAGACCCCATCTCTAAAAAATAATTAATTAAAAAAAAAGCATCAGTGACCTGTAGAAAAATTCAACCAAGTGTTATTGGAGTCCCTGAAGGAAAGACATAAGGGACAGGAAAAAAAATATATTCAAATAAATAAGCAGTACCTATGAGGACATTTATATCACTAAACACCTTTATTAGAAAAGAAGTAAGGCCTCAAATCAATGACCTCAATTTTCACCTTGAAAACTAGAAAAAGAAGAGCAAATTAAACTCAAAGTAGACAGAATAAATAGAAAAATAAAGATCAGAACAGAAATCAATGAAATAGAAAACAGAAAAATAATAAAGTCTGTGAAATCAAGAGTGAGTTCTTTGAGATCAATGAAATTGATAAACCCCTACCCAGAAAATCAGAGGAAAAAGAAGATGCAGATTTAACAATATCAAGAAAGAGATGGCCTCAGTACATATTCTATAGATAATAAAAGGATTATAAGGGAATATTATAGTCAATTCTCTGCCAATAAATGCAACAACTTAAATGAAATCCGTAAAATCTTTGAAAAGTGCAAACTATGAAAGCCTATGCAAGGAAAAATTAAATTACCTGGATAGTTCTGTATTTATTAAAGAAATTTAAGCTGTGGTTTACAACTTTCTCACAAAGAAAACCTCAAGCATACATAGCTTCATTGGCAAGTTCTATCACATTTATAAAGAAAAAATTATATCAATTCTTCCAGAAAATTGAAGAGGAGTTATACTTCTCAACTCATTCTATGGGGCCAGCATTAATACAAAAACCAATAAGGGATATAGACAACTCTTCCTTATGAAGAACAATGCAAAAACTCTATATAAAATTTTAGAAAATTGAATTCAGCAATATATAAAGAGGATACTACATCATTACCAAGTGGATTTTATCACAAGAATGCAAAACTAGTTTAACATACAAAAATCAATGTGATTTGCCATATTTGCAAACTGAAAAACAAAAACTGTATGAACATCTCAATAAATACAGTGTCTTTGGTAACATCCAACATTCATTCCTGATTTAAAAAAAACTCAGAAAATTAGCAATAGAAGAAAACTTCCTCATTCTGATATAGAGCATTTATAAAATACCCACAGCTAACGTGGTACTTACTAGTGAAAGAAAGACTGCTTTCCCCCAGAGATCACAACTATGACCACTTCTAGCCAACATTTTCTGGAGAGTCTAGCGAGTGCAGTCAAACAAGCAAATATTAAAAAACATCCAGATTGGAAAGGAAGAGATAAACTATCTTTATTCAAAGAAAACATGATGACCTATGTAGATGATCCAGTGGAATTTACAGGCAGTTATTGGAACTAATAAGTGAGTTTAGCAGTGTTGTAAGATACACAGTCAATAGACAGAAGTCAATTGTATTTTTACAATTGCAATGAATAATTGGAAATTGAAATTTTAAAAAGACCTTTTTCAATAGCATCAAAAAAATATAAAATAAGAATAAATCTAACAAAATTATGTAAGACCTATACATTAAAACTACAAAAAATTGCTGAGAGCGAAGACCTAAATAAATGGTGAAATGTACCATGTCCCTGGGTCAGAAAAGTCAATATTGTTAAGATGTCGGTTCTCCCCAAATCAATCTTTAAATTCAATGCAATACTAATCAAAATCCCAGGATGCTTTTTCTGTAGAAATTGGCAAGCTGACTTTAAACTTCATACATAAATTCAAGGTCATAGGATAAACAAAACAACTTTGAAAAATTAGACTAAAGTTGGAAAAATAACCATATCAGATATTGACTCATTATAAAGTTCAGTAATCCGAACAGTGTGGTATTGATATAATGTACAGCATGAGACTATAGTTAATAATACTGCATTGTACGCTGGAAATTTGCTCAGCGAGTAGATTTCAGGTGCTCTTACTACACACACACACACACACACGGGGAAGGAACTATGTGAAATGATGAATAAGTTAATTTGTTTGACTATATTAACCGTTTCACCATGTATAAGGGTGTCGGGTAGGTGACACATAGAGGAGGCAGCGACAAAACACGTGAACTAGCAGAAGCAGTGTGTTACTCGCAGGTCCCAGAGGAAAGAGGCCACCATGCCGTGCAGGGCCAGTGGAGAGTGGGGAGCCATGTGGGGCACATGCCCTCAGCCAGCAGGTGGGGAGCAAGAGAGACGCAGAGTGGGGGCCAGTGAGCTGAAGCCTTTGTTAGGTCTAGGGCATCATCCGAGCAGGCTCCCCATGGGGAGTTCTACTTGGTGGAGCAAGTAGGTGCAAGCAGGTGCAAGTTCTAGGAGGCCATGCTGTGAATGAGAGGTGGTCACTGCAGCGTATCTGGGAAGTGTTTGCGGGGTGTGAGGGTCAGTGGGGAAGCCAAGGAGGTGGCATTCAGCTGTCCCATAGGGAGGTGGTCACCAGTAAGCAGTTCTGTAAGGCACATCACTGGATCAACCATTTTGAGGAACTGAGAGGAGTTGGAGAACTGGAAACTGTGTCAGGGGTGACTGAGCCCTGCTTCTGACCCGAGAAAGTCCAATTATGTTCAGAATATATGCTGAGGCAACATAAAATTGTCAGCATTCACTACAGAAGGTCACCTTAAGGGTCTGAGGAACAAATATTCAATGTAGATATTGAAGGGGTGTCTGCATGGATGATCTCTAGTGAACTGGACCTCTTTCCAAGGTAGACAGCAAAATTGGCTTAAAACAAATGCAAAAACTCATATCCTAAGTCTATGAAGACATTGTCCAAATAGATGCTTTCTATCTCCTCCAAGTTATAAACAGTTTCATGCACTTAGTCCTCACCACTGTATTTTTCCCTACTGGTATATGATGGAATTTTTCAAACATGTAGAAAAGATGAAACCCTATGTACCTACCACCTAGATTCTACAATTAACTTTTTACTCTACTTTCTCTATCACATATATCTAACTATCCAGTCTCCATTCTTCTATCAATCCATCTTATCTTTATGTATTTCAAAGTAAGTTGCAGATATATAACTTACATTTCTTCAACTTGAACATTTCAGCCTGGAGTGCAATACTTGTTTATGGGTTCTTTTTTAAGGTAAAGTTTACATACAATGAAATGCACAAGCCTCAGGTGTACCATTAATACAATTTGAAAAATATACACACCTGTGTGACCTAAACTGTTATCAAAATATAATGCGCTACCATCATTTCAGAGAGTTCTCTCACCCCCTTTTCTAGTCAAAACCCATCCCCTCCTCGCCCCACCCCCAAAACCCATTATTCCAATTGTTTTGCCATCTTAGATTGGTTTTTCTTGTTCTATAACCTCATATAAATGAAATCATACAGTGTGCACTGCATTGTGTCTGGTTCTTCCACCAAACATGTTTCTGAGATCCATGCATATTGCACACATCTGTAGTTCATTGGTTTTTTTTATTGCTGAGTGGTATTTTATTCTGTGGCTATACCACAGTTTGCTTATCCATTCACTATCTGATGAGCATCTAGGTGGTTTCTAGGTCTGGCTGTTAATAAAGCTACTACAAAAATTTGTATACAAGTCTAGAATTATGGAGATGTGATTTTGTTTTTCTTGGATAAATACCTATAAGTGAACTATCTGGATCATAGGTAGATGTAGCTAGATCATAGATAAATGTGTGTTTAATTTTAGAGAAACCACTAGAACTTTTAAAATAATGTTTCTGTGGTTTTACCCTACCACTATAACAATGTATGAAAGTCCCTGTCGTTCCATAATCTTTGACAACATTTATTGTTGTCACTCTTTTCAGCATTCTTGAATGGCTTAAACTGGGCCATTCTAATGCGTTTATATGTCATTCCATTGCAGTTCTTGTATTTAAAAAAAAAACAGGAATGTTTATAAAGTCAAACCTGATATCATGGTATTCTAGTTATCTATTGCCGCATACCAAATTATCCCAAAATTTAGCAGCCTAAAACAACAATCATATATTTTCTCACACCATTTGTGAGGGTCAGGAATGCAGGCATGAGCTGAGCTGGTTCAGGGTCTTTCTTGAGGTTGCAGTCTGTTGGAGCTGCCCTCATCTGAGACTCGCCTGTGGCTGGAGGATCTTCTTCCAGCTCACTCACAGGGCTGCGGGCAGGCGTCTGTTCCTCTCTGGTGGTTGACAGGAAGCTCAGTTCCTTGCCACATGTGCCTCATCATTGGCTCACTGAGCATCCTCCTAAGATGTGAGTTGACCTCCCTTAGAGAGGGATCAAGAGGCACCCAAGGTGGGAACCACAGTGGTATTTCACAGCATCATCGTGAAGCGACATGCAGTCCTATATGCTGTATTCTATTGGTCACACAGACTAACCCTGGTACAATGTGGAGGGTGCTGCACAAAGGAATTGTTGTGGTCACCTTGGAGACCAGCTGCCACATGGGAACAAGGTGGAAGCAGCTGCTGGCAGGGGAGGTAAGTTGTGATGGGGCCAGTAGGAATATCAGGCAGTGGATGTGTTTCTGTGAAGCTTGCTGAAGCCAGCTAGAACATCCTGAGCCTGACTTATCCTCACTCTCCAGTCTGTGAGGGTCACTGAACCCAAGTAGTTTCACTTACTGACCCTCTGTTTCTGCAGCTGTAAAAGGGTGGTGTGATTAAACAAAACAAGGTATGTACCATACCAAGAAGGAACATAAGAGGGCCTCAACAGAAGACAGTTGTGGATACTTCACAAAATGCAACTTTATGCCCTTCATCCATGACAATGTTATCTCATTTTACTTTTGAGAACTAGATGTGCCAAAGTCCCTCTGGGACAAACCCAATACACTACTGATAAGCCATTGGAGCAAGCCAGTTTTATAATCATTTTCTTTTTATTTGCTATTTGGAAAATTTTATTTCTTCTGACACTATATGTCATCTGCCTAATTAGTCATGGCAACTCCTCTGATAGTATTCTTCATGGTTTGTTGTGAAATGTTAATGATTATTTTATGATCCTACAGCTTTTATCATGCTTCTGACTTTTTCATGCATGCATATTTAAGATGTAACTCTTCTAGGCTATATATAATTAAGTTTTTTTTAAAAAATTCCAATCTGATCATCTGTCTTTAATTCGGGTATTTAGTTTACCTACATTGTATGTGATAACTGATATATTTGGTTATAGATTGAACATCTTATTATTTGGTTTTTGTTTGACCTATCTATTCGTTGTTTCATTTTTTCATCTTTCTTGCCTTATTTTGCATAAATCAAAAATTCTATTGATTTTCTCCTCTTTTAGCTTCTTACCTACACATTCTTCTACTATTCTTTTAGTAATTATTATAGAGGTTACAACATACTTCCTTGACCACAAGGTTTCCCTTAAATTAGTACTTTGGACAATTCAAGAAACTTAGTGCTTTTAAACTCCCATTCATCTTCTTCTGCCTTTCATACTAATGTTGTCCCATGATTTGACTCTATTTCAAACTATGTAGAACAGTGTTATTTTCTACAGGGTCAATACCCATTTAAACATACAAAAATTTCCATTGCTCTTTATTCTTTCCTGCATTTCTGAGCTTCAATCTGGGATCATTTCCTTCTACTTAAAGAATACTCTTTAGTGTTTTCTTTAGTGTGATCTCCTGGTGATAAATGTCTGGAAATATTTTATTTTCCCTTTCCTTTTGAAGGCTAATTTTGTAAGATACAGGAATCTAGGTTGGCCCTGTTGTATCAGCACTCTGAAGATATTCCATTTTCTTCTGGCCTTCATTATTTCCATTGAAATGTCAGCCGTCTATCTTATTGCTTACCTAAAGGTATGTCTTTTGTTCTCTTCCTGTTTCTAAAATAATTTTCTTTAGCTTAGGTTTTTGCAGTTTTATTATAATGTGCCCACTTGTGTTTTTCTTGTATTTATCATCCTTGGGGTTTGTACCACTTCTGAATCTGTGGCTTGATATCTTTCATTAATTTTAGAAAATTCTCAGTCATTATCTCTTTAAATATTCTTTCCGTCCCATCCTCTCTATTCTTTCTTTCTGGAACTTAATTACAGATGATCCCTGAGTTACAATGGTTCAACTTATAATTTTTTCACTTTATGATGGGTTTATCAGGGTATTAAATTGCATTTTCCACTTATAACATTTTTGACTTACAATGGATTTATGGGGACATAACCCCATCGAAGGTTAAGGAGCATCTGTACACATGTGTTGGATCTCATGCTTCTTTCATGTGCTTATGCTTATGGTCTTCTGCTTATGTCTTATTCCCTGCCTCCTGCTGTGTGTGCCTGTGTGTCTATGTGTTTGTATGTCTGCTTCAGACTGAATGTTTTCTTATGACCTATCTTTTATTCTATTTATTCTCTTTTCATGGGTGACTAGTCAGCTCTTAAACATATCCATTGAGTTCTTATTTTTAGTCTATTTTTCATTTCTATGGTTTCCACTTGACTTTTATATTTCCCAGTCTCTGCCAAAATTCTTTAACTTCTACATATTATTAATTTATTACATATTATTAACATATAATTAATTTAAAGTTAAGTCATGCATCACTCAATGATGGGGATACATTCCGAGAAATGCATCTTTAGGTGATTTTGTCATTGTGTAAACTTCACAGAGTGTATTTACACAAACGTAGATGGTATAGCCTACCAACCACCTAGGATGTATGGTAGAGCTCCTAGGCTACAAACTTGTACAGGATTTTACTCTACTGAATACTGTAGGCAGCTGTAACACAATGGTAAATATTTGTGTATCTAAACATATCTAAACATAGAAAAGATAATGCTTTGCACTACAGCATGTGACTGCTATGACATCACTAAATGAGAGGAATTTTTCAGCTCCATTATGATCTTATGGGACCACTGTGGCATATGTTGTTCATCATTGACCGAAACATCATTATACAGTATATGACTATATGTGTTTTGTAACTCTATTGTCTAGATACTCTATTTTTGTTGTTTCTGTCTTCTTCTTTTATTTTTTATCTTGTCTAGATTTTTCATAATTCTAGCAATTTTATTTGGGTCTTGGATATTGTATATTAAAATTTTAAGGTGTAATTTTAGGTTCTTGGTGATTTTATCTTTTTCCGGAGGAATTTAAGTTTGCTTAATTGAGGAAGCTGGGGTGGGGCACTAGCAATCCAAGACCACTTTAAGTCAACTAGGTATTTAAGTAATTTGAAGCTGAACTTAATTGTCTGCTGTGTCTCTTCTATTTTTAGTTCACTTTGACTCTTAGGGTATAGCCCTACAGGTTTCCAGCTGAAAGCATGAGGTGGTGACCAAGGTCTGTTCTTCTTTGGGGATCCTGAATTCCAGTTTTCATCTGCCCAAGTCCATAAGATTTGTTCAGAGCTCTGCTCAGCATCTCAGCCCATCAGCCACTGCTTTTGTCATTGGCAATGTCCCCAGTGGAGAAAGTGGTTCCAAGTGCTGTATTCACATCTCTTGTCTCCAATCCTGTCTTAGATTTTAGCCTTAAAGTTCCTAACTGCCTTTGTACTCTCTGATGTCATCAAACAGATTTATTTCTTATATTTTACCATATTTTATAGTTACTCCAATGTCAGTATTGGCCTGAAACAATCTACTCCACTGTTGCCAGAAGCAAAACTCCCAAGAGCAGTTTGACCTGGTTTACTGTGATATCACTGATAAACACTTCAATATTGTAATAAGCAGATAGTAGTTTGTGTATGATATTTTTTATCAAAGAATCCCAAACTGACTAATGTCAGCAGTATATAACTAATCTTGAAATAAAATATTATTACTTAAATCACATGTAGAAAAATATGGTTGTAAATATTACCTGTATAATGTCCAGATGGTATCTGTCTTTGCCAAGTGAACAAAGGACTACTGACTTCCAAAAGAGAAGTTGTGCATTAGACAGCTAATGTGACAGATGTTGACTTCAGCTTTGTAGCTTTGTAGTGTTGCAGTTTACACAGATGAATTTTGTATAAGATGTATAATTCCATTACTGTCTGACTTAATGCATATTTGCAATAAAGAGAATTTTTCAAAGCCATGAACACAGATTATCTACCATTGTGTAGATTTTACTAGTCATACTAGAAAATCCAGTTAACTTTGTTAGCCATCTACTTCCTGACTAATTTATTTTAAATAACTCCATATACCACCAGTACTAAAGTGTGCCTTCTGTGTTGAGGAGAATGGAACATGTTTCCAGCTCTCCACCTCTGTGCACACTCACATGTGTGCTTATAACAGATGCCTCTGAAACCTGCCCCAGCTCTACACCATTTTGTCTCTATGTCCCTTGAGGCTAAAGTAAACCTGCCAGGGCTTTGCTCATGAAGATCGTAAAATAGTAAAGTGAAGTTTCGCAGCAACTCTGTATATCTAGCAAGAGATGTTTATGTGAAATAAAGGTTATTCTGCATTTGCCCTGGGCCAAAAATTGCAAGCAAGGAGCAACTATGACTGGGATGTGAGGCTGTATGCAAATCACTGGTTTCAAATCGGGGATTTTGGTGAAAGGTCATCTAGATGTTTCATTTTGGTTGAAGTAAGTGAGCTTTGCTCTTAATAATGTTCTCCTAGGATGGAAACCGAACTCCAAGAGTATACAGAAAGGCCTGCTGATGTCGCTACTGCTGCAGCTGCTGCTGTGGCCCCTGGTAGAGAGGTAGTTTGATGGTTGGAATGTGAGCTTTGTCCTTTGGCACTCTCTGTCCACGTGCAGAGTGGCACAGTCTCCCGAGTGGCATAGAGAGGGAGCAGGGAGGGCCCTGCTCAGGCGCAGAGGCCACAGACTCTTCCTTGCAGCACTGCAGAGACATCCAGGAGCGCGGCTACTGGGGTTTCTTACGTAATCAACAGCATGTTTGACCTGAGGCATAGATTAAGCCATTTAAGAAAATGAGTCTGAAAAAGTAACTGATTGTTCTCTGCTTTAATCAGTTTGTCCCATGATTGCAGACTTGGGTTCCCAGCAGATCAGAAATGGGTGTGGTGCACATGAAGGCACCCCCTGATGGCTCTGCCTAATAGGAAACCCCTCACAACCAGACCGGTTTCCAGGCTGTTAAAAGAAATGCAAATTTGGAGCCGCTCATAGCTCTGCCCAGGTAGGATGCAGGCCCAGGTGCTACCAAGGAGAATCAGTCATCCATTGCACACAGAGAGCCCAGGTCAGTATTTCAGAGGAGAGCACCTCGGCTGTCAGTGCAAGCAGCCCCCTGTGACCAGGTGAGTGGGCATTGTCCCCAGTGCACCCCCGTGTGTCCAGAGGATCCCCCACATCCTCACAGTTAAGGATCCTTGAGTTCTATGGCTGCCACAGAGGGAGCCAGAGTGATGGCCGGCCCCCAGCCTGCAAGGCACACTCAGCATACACACAGTCACCCCCACACCACACAACACATCTACCCAGAGAACCCAGGCACCCTGCATACTCCCACACACCTGTTCTACACAACACATCTCACAACACACATCACAGGTACGCACCCCCACACAACACATTCATCATGCACACACAGAATACATTCACCATGCATACTCACAAACACAACATAACACATTCACTGTTACACACACACAAACATAACACATTCACCATGCACACACATAAGCACAATGTGACACATTCGCCTTGCACATACACACAAAACACATTCATCATGTACACACACACACACAAGACATTCTCCATGCACACATATGCAACATGTGCACATACTATAGACACACACCACACCTGCTCCAACCCCACACTACATATAAGCCATACATATGTCCCCATGCACACAGCACATGCCCAGAGCACACACACACACTCCACTCACAGGTCAGTCTCAGCCCTGCCTCCCTACACGCTCCCTTTGGTGCAGTGTCTGAGTGAGGACAGGCTGAGAGGAGTTCTACTCTGGATGGAAAGAGGACTGGAATATGTTTTCAGTGTTTCAGTTGTAACTGAAAACATTTAAAATACATATTTTTAAAAAAATAATACCCACACGCAATTTTGTGTTTATTTACAATTTGCTGTTTGTGGAAATTAAGAATTCAGTGTCTTTCTACCACACTGGAAGGTAATATGGGAAATACATAAAGTGTAAAATCTAAATTCAGTATCTGTATCAAACTAGTCCAAACTGGCTTTTGTTCTTGGGACATTGGAACCATATTTCTCTTTCTTCTCTGCTTCCCAAGCCCACAAGTTGGCCAGCTCTGTTCTAGAAGGCAGCATGAAGTTGTCATTCAGAGGCATGAGCTCCGGCATTTAGACATGCTGGGTCCGCGTGCGGCTTCCCTCCCTGTACGTGTGCGAGCTTAGCAAGCTACTGGGTTTTCTTCAATACTGACACAGACATCGTGGTCCTCATCCCACTACAGCAGGGTTGCCGTGAGAACTAAAGGAGGTGGCGGGTGTAAAATAGCACAATACCTGGCACAGTATAGGTACTTAAAGAATGAATGAATGAAAGAAAAAGTACATAAATGAGAGAGGGAGTTCTACCTCCCACCCAAATGCAAATCCCTCCCACAAA
>VBSM01002223.1:18315224-18334726 GCA_008086735.1 Cheirogaleus medius | reverse complement strand
AAAAAAAAAAATGGCCTGGCAGGGTGGGAGGGACTGCTGGAATCCGATTGGGATTGCACCAAATCCCTAAAGACCTAGAGGAGAAAAGCGCCGCAGAGGCAGGGGAGAGCAGGGGGACTTGTGGGGCCTGATTTCGAACTATGGTGATGAGGACTGACCTGTTAGCATCAAGATAAACAAGGCTGTACCCTAGAATAGGACAGAGTCCAGAAGGACCAATTGCTCAACTGATTTTAAGAGTCACCAAGAAAAAAGGAAAGGAAAATCTTTTGTTGGATATTTACTGAAGAAAAGTGAAAATATATGTTCACAAGAAGACTTGTACTTGAATGTTCATAGGAGCTTTCCTCATAATTGCCAACATCTGGAAGCCACACAAATACCCGTCAACAGGTGAATGGATAAACTCTCTGTGGTGGGTCCACATGATGAAATACTGCTCAACAATCAAAACACTGAACTACCATTGCATACTACAACAGGGATGCATCTCAGAGACTTTATTCTGAGCAAAAGAGGCCAGACACGGAAGAGTCCTTGTTGCATGATTCCATTTACATGGAGCTCAGGCACAGGCTGCATGGAGGACGAGATACACAAGATCCCAAAGACGCCCTCGAGATTCCAGTGCCCTGACATTCAGTCAAACGCCGTCTGGGTACTGCTGTGAAGGGACTTTGCACATGGAATTTGGTTGCTAATCGGCTGACTTTAAAATAGATTATCCTGGCTTATTTGGATGGGCCCACGGTAATGTCAGGGCCCCGAGAAGCAAAAGAGGAAGCAAGAAGACCTGGAGAGATGAGGACGAAGAGGTCAGAGAGATTCGAAGTGTGAAGGGGACTCCATCCACCATTGCTGGCTTGAAGATGGAGGAAGGGGCCACGAGCCACAGAACACGGGTGGCCTCAGGATGCTGACAGCAACCTCTGCTGACAGTCTACAATGGACTCGGTGCTACAGCTGCCTAGACCAGGATCCTGCCACATAGAAGCCGATTCTCTTTCTAGAGCCTCCAGCAGACGCCAGAGGGATTGGCTGGGAGGGGTGTGGCGGCCACCCTGATGTGATGATCGTGGCTTAGATCTTGATTGTGCTCCTGGCCACATGGGTTTGGGCACTTGCCTAGGCTCACCCAGCTGGGCACAGAGCTGGTCATTCATTCCTCCATGTACAGATTATCCAGTGGTAAAAAGGAATGAAATCCTGTCATTTGCATCAACACGGATGGAAATGGAGGTCATTACATTAAGTGAAACAAGCCAAGCATAGAAAGACAAATCACCTACTGGGTACAATGCATGCTATTCAGGTGACAGGTATATTAAAATCCTGGACTTCTCCACTATGCAATTCATCCATGTAACAAAAAACCACGAGTACTCCCTAAATCTATTTAAATTTGAAAAGTATAAAATTTTTTAATTTAACGAAAGAATCTCAGAACATTTCTTTCTGCAGCTAAGAATATGCCAGTGGTCTTGTCTCTTCCAAGATAAAATCTTTCATCCTTACCCCACCCTGCACAGTCCAAGCACAAGCTGCCCCACACCACTCATCTGTAGACACTACAGCCACACAGGCCCACAGCAAGATTTGACCTTGCTGTTCTACTGACCAAAAATGCTGCCCTCCAAATAGCCAAAGGACTCCCTTCCTCTTTTCTTTGGTTCTGTCCTGAAGTCATCTTATTAGGGAACTATTCGATGCGTGAGTACTGAAGCAGCCAAGTAGGCGCCCCCTGAATCTCTGTAGTATGCACGTAGCTCCTGGGAGGACACAGCCTCCTGGGTAGACATGGCCTCTTGGATGGACACAGCCTCCTTGGTGGATGCAGGTCCTTGGTGGATGCAGGTCCTTGGTGGATGCAGGTCCTTGGGGGATGCAGGTCCTTGGGGAATGCAGGTCCTTTGTGGATGCTGGCTGTGTGGTGGATGTGTCTGCATGGGAAGATGCAACCTCCAAGGTAGATATAGTCTCCTGGAAGGGTAAGTCCTCCTGAGTGGACACAGTCTCCTTGGTGGATGCAGATCATTGGTGAACATGGCCTCCTGGGGGGATGAGTCCTCTTGGGTGGATATGGCCTCCTGGCCCTGAAGTCTTACACAACACAGTGGGTTCTGCACCTGCACCCAACTTTATCATCACCCTCACCTGCTTCTCCTGAGCACTCTGCCTTCTCCACCAGGCAGCCCAGGAAGAGAGGAGCAGGCAGTGCTCACCCCAATCCTGATCCCTATGTGAGTATGATTTCATTATTTTGTAGACATAGAGCCCCAGCAGGATTTCATGGAATCTGAACAAGCAGAAACTATCCCGGGAGGCCCAGCAGCCTTTCCCTGGCAGGCTGTGGGCTGATTGACCACCCACGGTCAGCTCTGTCATGTGCTCCGGCCTTGGCTCCCCTGGCAAGAACCCGGCCAGGGTGTGACACCTGGCCCTGGTGGCTTGGCTTGCGGCAGGCTCTGCTGCTCACCCTGGAGTACATACGCTGTGGGAGGGGAGCTAGTGGACTTCCTGGCAGAATTGCATGGAAAGAGCTAGAAGGCTTCCTTTAGATGTGACGAATTAAACTCCTCCTAGAGGCCAGGTTGGCAAACGTCCAAGAGACATGAAGTGATTTATTTCTCATGTCTTCAGGATTTAGTTTGATTTCGGTTTTAAAAAGCTGCCTCAGGAATTTTTAACTGAAACAATTTAACTGAAAGGAATAGATTTCTTTCCTACATGCCGTGCAGATCTCAGGGCCTGTGTGGAGAGTCGCTGGTAAGTCCCACCGTAGAAGGCCGCTGGCAGTCTCAGCAGGGCACGCTTTCTGAATTCATTTTAACAGTTGACTTAACTTTCTTCAATTGTTATGAAAATCAGTATTTGGATTATTTTTGAAGCACCATTTTAAGATGAAAGGCCCAGAGACCTTACTGTGGTGAATGAAGCTGATGCGGTTGCTTATTTCAGTCAGTGGCTTGTGGCTGGCTCGGAAGAAGATGGCTGGGCTCCGCGAGGGGAGGATGGGGACAGGAGTTAGCTGGCTTTCTGCGGCATGTGGTTCTGTCCCAGCAGGTCCCCCGCTCCACTGAAGCAGTAGAGGACTAGCGTTGCACAGACATCAGGGAGGACGGCAGGCTGTGTGGCTGAGAACAAGGCAGCCACTGCATTCATTTATTTCTCTTCGAAATCAAGTTTCTTTTTTAAAAGCCATCTGAGACTTTGAAATCAAATAATGTATTTTCTAAAAATCCACCTGAGAGAGTATCATTCTGGTCCTCTCTGGTAAAACCCTACAGCCCAGCCCTGCTGACGTCGTGTTGTGTGAATGAGCTAAAGACAGCCCCTGTGTAGCAGGCTGAGAACCGGGAGAGCTGACCTGTAGGTTCCGGTCTGAGTCTGAAGGCCCGCTCAACGCAGACAGGCAGAGAGGTGAATTTTCTCTTACGTCTAGGCACCCTATGGCCAGTCCAGTTGACATGTAAAATTAACAATCTCCACATGTAAGCCCCCTCTTCAACCTGCCTCTCCCCTGGGAGTTCTCTTGCACTCCTCCCCTCCTGAGCAGCAGCCCACCCAACCCCAGGCTGCCACAGTCCCCAGACAGTCTCCTGCTGTGAGGATTGTCCCCCTTCCCCACAGGCAGACCTGTCAACGCATTGCCCCATAAAGCTTGTGTGTGCTGTTGCCACCTTGTGGTCTTTTTTTTTCAGCATATTATGGGGGTACAAATGTTAAGGTTACATATATTGCCCTTGTCCCCCCTCCCCCCTTGAGTCAGAGCTTCAAGCGTGACCATCCCCCAGACGGTGCACATCTCACTCATTATGTTTGTATATACCCATCCCCTCCTCCCCGCTCCCACCTGCCCGACACCCAGTGAATGTTATTTCTATGTGTCCACTTAGGTGTTGATCAGTGAAACCAATTTGCTGGTGAGTACATGTGGTGCTTGTTTTTCCATTCTTGGGATACTTCACTTAGTAGAATGGGTTCCAGCCTTGTGGTCTTATCCTTTCTCTTGGCTCCGCCCCCAAATCTCTCAAACCCTGAAGCCCTGTGCCATTCACTGAGCAGAGGGCGGTTTTGCAAGCCTCTGAGCCTTTATAAGTTCTGTGCTCCACACTGCCCTTCGTCTTCCTCTTCTGGGAAGCCTCCAGTCCTCACTCACAAATAACGGGGTGAGTTGGCACCTGTGCAGACTCCTGGCTGTCTGTACATGCCTCTTGCCTCTCAGCCAGCCCACATCTGTCTAACCTCTTGCTGTGTCGGCCTCTAAAGAAGCACACGTGGGTCTTTATTCATCTTTGTGTCATCGGCACCCAGGATGCCTGCGTATGCTGGGAGGCTTGCAGGGTGTGCTCAGTGAGTCCACAGCAGGAAGCAGGCAACCTTCCCTGAGGTGCATCGCTGGAACACTGCCTTTCCCCCAGCTTTTAGTTATTCAGTTTAGCTATTTCTTCAGCTGCTGTGAAAATGTCTCGCCATATATTTGCAGCATTGTTTAGATTAATTGCATTCTGAGAATAGGGAACCCAAGCATTTGGAAATACTTCAAAGTTATGCTTTGTTTATAAGCTGTGGAGTGTGTGAAATCCAAAAATGGAATTTCTCAGACTGTAAACATATTCGTTTACATACTTATACAACAATAAAATTATTTCATTTGTGGAATAAGTCAACCATAAGTTAGTGCCTACTGTTTGTGTGTGTGTATATATAGTCATGCATTGCTTAACGACAGAAATTCCTTCCAACTGGAATAACACATTACTGTACTGAATACTGTAGACAACAGTAACATAATGGTAAGTATTTGTGTATTTAAACATATCTAAACATAGAAAAGGCAATGCATTGCACTGTGAAGTTACAACAGCTATGCTGTCACTGTGCAATAGGAATTTTTCAGTTCTGTTATAACCTTATGGGACCACTGTCATATATATTGTCCATTGTTGACTAAAATATCATTATATGGCATATGACTGTGTGTGTGAATATATGTATAATTATAATTTGCTTTTCTTTTATTCAGTTGATATATATATGACCAAATTGAGAGGTTTTTTTCCAAAACTATGTCATCGCTTTATCATAAAAATATACTAATTAAATTATATTTCACATTAGTATGAAATTTGTAGTTTCAATACTTACCTTGCAGAGTAGCACAAAATAGTCATGATTCAATGATAAAATTGATTTGTTTTAATTTATTTTTCTATGTTATTTAACCAGTTGTTTGAAATGGTTGAATCCGAAATTTATTTTCATTTTTGGATGTGTGCATATTCATTAAAACTAAATCAAAAAGGAGCCAATTACTTACTTAGGGAAACAAATCACACCCACCAGGCATTCAGGTAGTCTCTGGCCCTGAGGACATATTTAACATCAGTATGAATTCATTGAAGAAAATGCAAACATAACGAGAAAATAAGTCACTCATGTTCTTACTCTTCAGAGAGAATCCCAAGGATATTTTGTTGTCTCTGTTTTTAGTTCTTCATATACATATATGCACATGCATGTATGTGTGTGTGCATATACATGCACACACATATATACATGCAGGATTTTTAGTGTATATATGTTTGTCAAATGTTTGGGGTAGAGACAACTAGCTGTGTACCCAAGTGCACTCTTCCTTCTCCCTAAGCAGGCGACGCCTCATTTCCCAGGCTCCTGTGTATTTCAGTGTCACCCTGCAATAATTCCCACAGTAGAACAGCAGAAAGAGTGACATGTGTACTTTTGGGCCTGTCGTATCAGAGCCCATCTGAGGTTGAAGGAGAGACCACAGTGAAATAAGGGAGAATTGGGTGCTCCTCTGGGCTCTTTCCCCTTCCGGCTGAGTAGGCTGCTGGTGCCACACAGGACAGCTTGGAAGTCACCTATTTAAGATGCCTCCTGGATCTCTGGGTGAGTGCGTGGAGCAGAGCCATCCCTGGCCTGGACTCCCACTCTGGACTACTATGTGCAGAAAGGAATAAGCCTTTTGTCTTTAAGCTACTGATGGGGTGGTGGGAAGCTCTACTGATGGCCACAGCATAACCTACTCTAATTCATTATTTTTATTAAATACTGAGGAGTTACCAAATAATATTTATCAAAACTAATTATAAAAATAAAGCAGTTTTAAACCACCCAGCTTAAAAAGGGGTGGAGGGATGGAATTTCTCATCAACTTTGAAATCCCTTTGTGCTCCTTCCTGACCCATCACATTACTTCTCCCCTTGGAGATGACCACTACCCTGAGGTTTGTATTTACCTTTTCCTTGCTTTCCTTGAGCATTTTACCATGTGTGTCTGTACCTATAGGCAATATGTTGCCTGCTCTGATCCTTACATAAATGGAACCCAACTGTATGATATTTAGGAACTTTCTTCTTTCCTGCAACAATGTGTTCCTGAGGTTCATCTATGTTGTTATATGGAGTTTAATTTCTTTTTTGTTGCTGCATGGTATTTCATTATTTGAATAGACCAAGTGTGTTTGTTCATTCTACTTTTGATAAATATTTAACTTGTTTCTTTTTTCTGCTGTTATAAACAGGGCTGCTGTGCACATTTTTAATAGGGCTCCTTGTGCATATGGCTCATGGACAAGTGTTTCTCTAGCAGTGGGATTGATGGATCCCAGGGTATATGGCATTGTAGATAAAATGGTCAGGAAGAGCCTTTCTGATGAGCTGATATCCCAAGAGAGACCACAGTGAAGTGAAGGAGAAAGCAGTGCTGGTATTTGGGGAATGAACAATCCAAGCAGAAGAATCAGCCAGTGCTGGGGCCTGTGATAGGAAAGTCCTGGCCAGGAGGCCAGAGTGGCTGGAGTCCAAAGAGGAAAAAGAGGTGAGGTCACATGGTACCCAGGGCCAGATTGCAAAGGTCCTGGAGGCTGTGGAGAGGACTCCGGAGTTATCTGGAAAATAATTGAAAGTCTCTGGGGTTTAAAAGGAGAGGAACCTGCCAAGATTTACATGTTCAAAGGGCCACTCTGGCTGCCCTGTGGAGAACAGGCTGTAGGGCACCGCAGTGAAGCAGGGACAGAAGCCAGGAGACTCAGGCAGTAATCCAAGCAAGGGAGGTGGCTGAGCTGGGGTGGCAATGGCAGAGAATTCAAGAAGGGATTAGATCAAGAATCTATATTTTAAGGTACAACTGAACAGATTTGCTGATGGGGGTGTGAGAGTATGAACAGGCAGTGGCCGCGTGGGTCTTTGGCGTGGCCATGCTGGGAGTGGGCTACTCTTAGCCAGCCAAGTTGAGACACAGATTAAGGAGTTGGATATGCGAGTCAAGAGTTGGGCTGGGGACCAAAATCCAGGTGTGCTCAGTATTTAGATGGTACTTGCAGCAAGCAGCCGGGCAGCAGTGCAGATGAGGAAGAGAAATGGCCCCGGGGCTGGAGCCCTTCTGCAAGCAGAGGCCAGGAGTCAGAGAAGGATCCGGCAGAGGAGACCAGAAGAGCAGTGCGTGAAGAGGAGACAAACCGAGAGTGTGGGGTCCCACATGCCAAGAACGTGGCCAAAGAAGGGAGTGGCCAACACTGGGTATTGCTGGGGTTGGCAGAGCACAGGTCCTCAGTGCAGGGGACGGAGTGGTGTCAGTGCAGTGGCGGGAATGGGTGCACGCGGGGCGGTGCCAGGAGGGGAGCAGGGTGCAGCAGCACGTGCAGACCAGTCCAGAGTGTTGCCTGGCGATGGCCCCGCGCTTCCTGGGGTTTCCAGCTGGACATCTGAATAACAGTAGAAGCCTTCACCCTGTGTTGTTTGCTAACTTTCAGAATTTAGAGTACCCCTTAGAGACGAATCTCTATCATCTCTCTTTAAAGTTGCAAAATTGGGACTCAAAGAGGAGTCAGAAATTGCCCAAGGAAGACTAGCAGCACACATCCGTTCTCCTCTTAAGTCTGCATTCCTTTAAATCAGAAGTGAAAATTTCTTACAAATGCTCCCAACAGAATTGGGTCCAGATCTGAGCACCGAGGAGTGACAACATCTGGAGTTTTAGAGAAGGAGCTGTTCAGTGGAGAGGACTAGCGCAGCCTGGGACATAGGAGGATGATGAGAACAGTGCGGCGTTTTGGAAGAATAAGAAGAGAGTGAATGAAGAGGAGGTAGTGGGCAGCTCTATTGAATGGGAACAGAGAGGCAACCTTGGGTTTATCTACGTGAAAGTCGTTAGCAGTTTTGAAAAGAGGTGCTTCAGTACAGTGGTGTGCACAGAAGCCACTTCGTACACCGAAGAGCGAATGGCGCAAAGCTCTTGTCCTTTTTAAGTGTTCTATTTCAAAGATTCTTCAACAAAGTGTCAGTAATATAATTTCAGTTCAAAATGAACAAGCAGCTAGTGAACAAGGACCTATTGGAAGATTAGCAGCCTTTGAGCTAATTTCCTTCTCCATATTCCATAAAAATAAGCTACTTAAAACTAACCTTACAAATATCAGTTAGTTTAGAGGATCGGTTATTTCAGTTGGTTCTTTCTGTTTCTGTTTGTATTTGATAGCTAGGGAATTCAAAACTGTTGCCCACAAAAGTAAATGAGATGAGATTTTCCATTTCTGGCAATATGGCAGACTAAATATTATGAGGAAGTGTCTACTCTAATACACTTAAAATACAGGATAATTATTTTAAAATTCTTTTATAAACTTTAAAATTTGTTCTATTTGTTTTAGATAGCTAATTTTCTCAAATAGGTCAAGAGGTAGACATTAAAAATATTGCACCCCTCTGTCCCCTCTAACCCACCCTGCCCTGACCCCTGGGTCACCACTTATATTTGTTTCTTGTTCACCTGTCCAGCATTTGTATATGCAGATGCAAGCAAAATATGTGTGTGTGTGTATTTCTATCCTTGCCCATAGGCAGGATTATAAGTATTTCCACTCCCTAATGTATGCTACAGCGCTTTCATACAACAGCATCGTATCGTGTTAGGTGGCATGTACTCTAGGGTACCTAAATCGTCTTCTATAGATGGCCACTTGGCTTATTTCCATTATTTTTCTGTTGGAAACAATGTCGCAAAGACTATATTATACATACCTCATTTTATGTGTACAGCTATTTCTGTAGGATAAATTCCCAGAAGTGGAATTGCTGGGTCACAGGATAAATGCATTTATAATTTTGATGAATATCACAAAATTGCCATTCCTGCGGGTTATATAATTCTGCACTTCCACTTGCCTGTGTATCTTTTGGATTGTTAATCTTTTTTTTTTTTTCCTTATTGGTTTCTGGGCAACACACACACACAGATTGTACTGTCTGCTCTAGAGCCCAGACCCCTTCCCCGGGACCCAGGCGCTCCTGCCTGAGTAGAGAGGGGGGGTGCTGATGGCTCAGGCTTAGTCCCTCTGCAGGAATTGCCGCCAGCCACAGGAAGTCACCTTGCCCAAGGTGCTCCCTGAGGGCAACCCCCACCTAGTGACTGCTCTACATCTGGGTATAAAGGCTGAGCCCCCTTGCCACAGCGTGGACCCCTGAAGATCCCTCCTACTCTGTGCCCCCCACCAAGCCAGCAGGGCCTCCGCTGCACCTCTGCTGGGGAATGCTGCTGCTCCGCCCAGTCCTGCGGCCTTCACCCCCACACAGCTCCCGCCTCACATGTCTTCCTTAGCTTTGTCCAGGAACTGACCTACTTTAGAGATAAACCTTTTGTGTGTGATATGAGTTGCAAGCATTTTCCCAGATTGACATTTGTCTTTTGACATTTGTATGTATTGGAGACTCTCTGGGGCTTTCCGTTATGATCTGTTGCTTTGTCTGACCATTTATAGACCAGTGATTGAGGTGGGAGAGTAAGTTTCAGTTCTGAGTGTGCTCCCACCTTCTCTCTGCTCGAACTCTCTGAGTTTCCAGTTATTCTTGCTTAGTTTTCCAAGTGGACATGAAAATCATTTTATCTGAATCCCAAGAAAGGGGAAAAAACCCTGCTTATTTATTGAAATAAAATTAAATTTTTAAGTTAGCTTAGGGGGAAATATGATATTGAGTCTCCCTAACTAAGAACATAGTATTTGCAGTTCGACTTTTGCCCTTCAGAAATACTACGAGTTTTACACACATATATTGTGTACATTTCTTTTAAGTTTACTCCTCAGTATTTTGTCATTTTAATTGCAATTGTAAATGGAATGTTCTGCTTCCATCATGTCTCCTGATGTGTTTTTGTTCACATCTGAAGGCTGTTTATCCATGTGTGTTAATTTTACATCCAGGGTATTAATCATTACTGCTGTTCACAGACTACGTCCAGCTCTCTGCCTCCCCCTGTGGGCACAAGGGAGGATGCTCCTCCTGGCCCCAGTGATTGGATGGGACCCTGTGACTAGCTGTGGCCATGGATTGTAACAGAAGTGAGATGTCACTTCTGGGCCAGAGCATTTGATTGTTGGGAGATGCTCCCGGTTTTTTGTCCCTCTGCCACAGTGATAGGCAATTTTTAAGAGTGTCTGTGCTGTCAGCCTGAATCCTGGAGTGAGAAGGCACAGCATGCAGCTCAGTCCACCCATGGCAGGCTCATGGGGCAAAAGGTAAACCTTTGCTGTTAGGATCTCTAGGATTTGGAGGCTGTTTGTTGCTATAGTATACTGCTGTTTGTTGCTATAGTATACTGCTATTTATGGCAATCTGTTCCCGGTAATCATGTATGTCAGTGTGTTTGTCTTAATGTCTCATGGTAGTTTATAAAGTTTCAGCTTTTTAATTTAGTATGCAGATATTCATACCTCTTATGTCTGCTGTTTCCATATGTACCTGGCATTTGCTTTAATCAGGCATGGTAAGACATGCAGACGTGGGAATGACTGTCGTGAAGGAAGAAGTTTGTTACTCACAGTTCCCTAGAAGCAGGATGCACAGCACTAAACACAGAGCCCCCCAGGGAAGCGCCAGGTTTACCAGGGGGCAAGGGAGCAGGTGGAAAACCTGAGCAGGGGCCCTTTATTGTGGTTTCCTCAGGAAGGAATTGGCAAGGCATGGCAAGTAGGCTAAGCAGGTTTAGGGTTAGCTGGTCCGAATAATTCTAGCAGTCCAAGGTGCGGGGCTGTCCTGAGTTGTCTGGTACCTGGCCCTGGGGTGATGAGGGCAGGGAATATTGCCCTGGAGTATAAGAGCCCAAGAAAAGTGGTGGTTGGGGGCTCTGGGAATGTTTCCTGAACTCTTACATGTTTAAAATGGTTTGTCTGTAGGCTTTATGGATGAAAGAATAGCCTGTATGGGCATAAAACTTTCTTATCTCATACTGTTTTCTTTCTTCAGTAACTTGTAGGTGTGACCCCATTGTTTTCTGGCATTGAATGTTGCTGCCAAGAAGTATGTTGCCAACCTGATTTTCTTTCCTTTTTGCTTAAATATTCAAAGAATTCTCTTTATCTTTAAAGCACAATCATTTTGCAAAGATATATGTTGGTATTGATGATACTAGAACAGTTTTCTTATATACATTGTGCCCTTTCAATATGTGGAATCAAATCTTTATTTCAGAAATGTTTGCATTTTTAATTAAAGTTTTAAAATTATTTTTTCTTTTCCATTATTCTAGATTTCTTATTTGGGGCTCTAATTATAAGTATGTTAAATTTCTTTTACCTATATTCTATTCTACTATTTCTCTTTAATGCTGTGTTTTTTTCTGTTTTACTTTACTAAATTTTTTTATTTTTATGATTCTTACTATGCTATCTGTGGTCTGTTTTCCCTTTGCTCCATTATAATTAAACTTCACTTCTAAAACAATTTGATTCCTTTTTTCCCCCTGAGTTTAGTAGGTTCCTGTTTCACATCCTCTTGTGAGTTCATTTATCTGTGATTTGTAGTTTTCCTTTAGAGCTGTGATACCTTCATGCTAAATTAAAGCAGCACTTCCCCCCGAGTGCCAAAACACATATGTTAAGTTTAACTTGCAGTCTACCCTCTCTTAAGACAGTGAAAAAAATCAAATGATTTAGAAGTTTAAAGCATATACATTTTCAACAGTAAACCATACTAGAGGTCTAGGTACTTACCATGAAACCTGTGCCTGCTAGTAATCCAATAACTTGCTATCTTGTGATCATCACAAACGGAGGCATAGCCTGGGAGAAGAACTTCACAGGCAGTCTCTGCCCTCCTCTGGGCAGTTATACTCTCTTGCTGCTTTAAGGAAATATTGCTGGAAGAAGGAACAGAATAAGCAAATACAGAAAGGACAACATATTTTGAAGATATCAGATTGGTTGTAGGAGAAAAGTATTTCTAGCTGTGTGAATTACTATCCAAAATAAATGATTCTGTGCATAAAGAATTAGAGGAGAGTAGAAACTGGATAGTCAGCTACTATCTGGCAGTGTTGGATATTTGGCTTTGAAGCGTAGGATACAAATTTTAACTAGATTTAAGATTATTCGTGGAGTTGAACTTTAATCTGCAAGAAAGAGTCTAAGTTTAGGGAAGAAAAGAAGAATAAAAAGAAACATTGGGTGAACGCATGTGTTCAAGAAAAGCCAAAGGAGCCAGCAAAGGGGACAGTGGAGTATCAGAGAAGCAGGAGAAGAGGAAGTGTGAAAATGCCCACGTTAGAGGGGGGCCATGTGCAGTGCCCTTCCGTGGACTCGATGGCCTGCCCATGTTGGGGAGATGGCATTAGTGACACTTGAATGAGAATGTCACATAGTAAAGGTAGGTCTCTGGGGAGGAGAGAAGAACCCCACCACTGAAAGCCCTGGCAAGGTGGGGTGCAGAGCGAGGGACCCCGCAAAGAAGAGGGCAAGCTCTGGTTGTGGAGGGTCGTGGGGGATGGGCAAGGCAGGGACGGAGGTGTCAGCAACCAGGAGCCAGGACGCCCAAAGCTAGCTCAGGTTCGGGGGACAGTAGCCCCAAAAGCTTAGGTTTGAATCAAGACAGATCAGGATTTGAATCTCAGCTCCTTCACTGGCTGGATTTTAACCCTAAGTGATAGAAGTTAGGCATAAGCAAAACCCGATAGTTAATGAGAATAATAATAACTACTATGTATTTAGTGCTTTTCGTATGCTAAGAACTTTACAAACACTATCTCCTTGTCTCATTTAACCCTCATAAGAATTCTCATTAGATGGATTTTATCATCCCACTTGTACAGGAAGGGAATCCGAGGCTTAGCGTGGTGAATTGATACAGTCACTCTCAGAGGATTAATAGGAGGGGAGCCAGGGCCCAAAACCTGTCTCTAAAACCTGTGTCCTTGACTGCTCTGCTGGACTGTGCTTCTTCCCCAAAATGAGTATCCTGGCCTCAGGGGCACACAGCCTTGGCACTGCATCCGGCTGGGCCCATTCCACTGCTGTGCCTCCGGACTTGATGCGAAATCTGTCGGGGTTCCCAGTAACTTAAAATGGAAAAGTCGAGAAGGGAGCTTGGAGCCCAGCTCCCTGGGCACCAAGCCCTCGGCCAGGCCACCAGGCACCGCCCCCCCCACCCCTACCCTCTAGGCGTCCTGGTTTTAGATCCAGCCTGTACCAAGGCCAGGCTCATCTCATGGGCATCCCAGTCCACACATCTGTAGGTCACCACTCGCTATCCCAGTTCTCCTGTGCTGCTATCTGTGGAATTACGCAGAGTAGGAAACACAGCCTGAGAAGATCTTGCCCCTTAAACAACTAAGGAATGTGCCTGTTGTCTGTCCTGTTTTCTTCTCACTCCAGTGGCCTCTTGGACCCTTTCCACATGCACAGACACTAAAGTACCAAGTCGCTGGGATATCTTTAGAACCTTCGAAGGGAGCATTTGGGAGCTGAGTGCCTGCGGGCAGCCCCTGCCTCCTGCTCACCTCCCTCCCATTCTTACCTCACACTTCCTGAACCCCTGTTGCTACCTGCTGTGGCAAGGTTAGACCAGGACGCCCACTGGGTTAGACTAGGATCCCCACTAGGGATACAGGGCTGGTGCGTAGCAAAGCAAGTGCACATCCAAGGTAGCGATGGAGCATCCGGAGAGGTTGCGAGCAAGTTGGCAAGTCAGCAGAGTGAGAAGTCACTGGGAGAACAGATGGACAGGCCTTCGTTCATGGCCAGACAGCTGCCTTCTCTGTGTGGTCACAGTTGAGCCTTTTACAGGTGCCTGTGGTAGGGACACACCCCGTTCTGCAGTGCAGGCTGCCACACTGGCCCCCAAGTGGTAACTGCTGCTGCCTTCAACTCAGCCTGAAAGGGCTCATGGCAGCAGGAGCCATGGATGGGGCCCTGGGCAGGATCTCCTGTAGTTACTGGGAAGGAGCAGCAGGACAGGCTCTTTCTGTGGCTGGGAGAAGCCCAGTGGGGTGGGAGTGGTCTGGCTCCCAGGAGCAGTGTCCAGCCCACAGAGCGAGGTGGCCACAGCTCTGCTGGGTCCAGGTCTTGTGCCTGGGGCAGCCTTGTAGGAGGCAGGCAGCTCCGTGGAGAGAACCAAGACACAATGGTGTATCCAATGGGGGACTGCAGGCGAATGCTTTAGCCTTGCCAAGCCTCGTTTTCTGTCTGTGACATGCTAGGATAATGCCTGCTCCTCATTGTGGCTAGGACACCGCCCGTTACACCAAGGGCCCAGCAGGTGCTCTACACAGGCTGTTCCTCTACTGCCCCATCCCTCTGCACAGCCAGAGTTCAGTGTGCCAGTGCTGTTGCTGCCACTCACAGCAATGTTAGTGTGTCTGTGTTGCATGGCAGGAGCTAGGATCCAGAGCGCTGCTCTTCTGCCTCCCCTCCCCATGACCTTCCTCCTTGGCATGAGTTTGACCCTTCCTTGGCACTTGTCCCCCCAGCCCTGCAAAGGTGTATTAGTTCCCTAAAGGCAGGGCCTCGTCCTTCTCTTCTTACAATCCGAGCCCTGGAACGCTAATGCCCATTGGATAGTTACTACCCTTTAGACTCAAAAATGCCAGGTTTCTCCACATAGGTAGCATTTGTACGCTGCAGTTCTGCACACTGTGTCTGTTAGTCAGGTATAGCAGTGAGCGTGCATTCTCTGATTTCTTATTTAGTTTGGTTTTAGCTAAACCAAGCCTGTCATTGCCACTGCCCACCCCTCCACTAACTACTCCTTCTAACAGTAATGGGGTCTGCGTTACACCCATGCCCCCCACCTATTATCACTTACAAAAATCCACTGTAACTTTTTTGTTGTTGGGTTGGTGACCAAGATGGTTTTAGTTTACTTTTCTTAACCACTGAGATGGTGTCAAGCTGTGTCTATTATAGGCTTTGTTAGCTGACTATGGAGGGGAAAGTATGATTAAATTGTAAGTGTGTAATGTGATTTAAATGTCATGATTGATAGTATCAAGTCTGCAATGAAAAGAAGTAGAAAGAAAAAAGGAAGAGGTTCAGATATTGTTTTATACATTTAAAGCCTCATTCTACTGTGCATACAACATCATTCAGAGTGTAATTAGCCAATATAATTAATACCTGCAATTCAGAGCTAACCAAGAGAGGATAAGATTTTATTGGCCCCTTACAATTGAGGCTAAGCTTTTAATTCTTTGTTTTCAAAAAGCACATGATGCCTAATTGAACCAGATGCAGTGTGTGCTGGCTCCTTCCTACCATTTGGAGTCTACTGACTCTCAGAGTCAGGAACCAGAGCCCCACACGATGTTCCATCTCCCCCCAAAGAGCTCCCCCTAGTGTGAAGTGTCAGCTCCAGCATCCAGTGTGGAGGGTGGGGGCCCTGCTGAGCCCTTGCCCACACCAGGCACACCAGTAGAGCCTGCGTCTCAGCACAGGGCCTGCTCTGCCCCCTATGAAGGCTCTATAACAAGAGAAGCCCTCCCAAGCTTCTGCATTTCCCATGTTAAGCTTAAAAGAAAAAGTCAAACTCTGAACAAACACCCAAAGAAACCTTGGGAATTCTTTTTATTCTTTTTTTTTAACTTTATGCTTTGCTCCCCTTGGAGAGTAAACTCTACAACTTGATTTTCAAAGGGGGACGTGATAATTAGGGATGCAATGTTTAGAAGTCATAGAGGCTATGAGACTAGTTGTAGTCACATTTTTCAGATGGACATCAGTTATGGATGTGAAATTCTACTTTTAGAGATTATGCAGAAGGGCATTTTACCCCTTTCAAGATCAATAACTGCTGGTAGAAAGTTCGTTATTTCATGTGCTAATGGGAAACCCTTCTTGTCACGGTTCTTTTCTACAGTGAGACTATTACTCATACATTCATACTGTGATCTCTTGTCATTTCTTGTCCATAGGGAAAAACTGGGACCTGACAGCCGCTCTCAGCGACTATGAGCAGCTCCGACAGGTGCACACAGCCAACCTGCCACATGTGTTCAACGAAGGGAGGTGTCCCAAGCAGCCAGAGCGTGAACCACCCCAGCCCGGGCACAAGGTGGAGCGGCCCTGCCTGCAGAGGCAGGACGACATTGCTCAAGGTACCACTGAGGGCTGAGCCCAGGCGCAGCTGCCCTGGGCTGGTGCACCATGGCTTGCAGGCGGATTGGGTGATGCAAAGAATGGTGGGGTCATCCCCTTCCAGCTGCAGACAAGTGAGACTCCCAGCGCACCATGCCTTACACCACATGGACACGTCCTTTGCAGCTTCCATTCACAGCTCCTCCCTCTGCCTCAGAAAAGCAGAAGAGTGAGTCCAATTCCCTAGGACCCCAACATCCCTTTAAGTGGTTAAAAACATTCCTCCTGGAATCCTGGTTTTTTCAAACCAAATATGTCCAGTTCCTTCAATTATTTCTTAAGTAGCATTATCTCCTTAAGGAGCGAATCTGTTCAACATCACATTCAAGTATGTTAACTGACCTTTTAGTTCACCTTTTCCCACTGAACTAAAATGTCGACTTTGCCATATATTAAATTCCCAAACGTATCTGGGCTCTGTTCTTCTGACAATGGAAAAGAAGACAAACTCTGTAAAATAATTTAAGGAGGTATATTCTAAGCCAAATTTGGGGACCATGGCCTGGAGCCATATCCAAGAAGACTTGAGCAAGTGGACTCACTGTGGTTGGGTTACAGTTTGATTTTTATACATTTTCAGGGAGACAGGAATTACAGGTAGAATCATAAATCAATACATGGAGGGCATACATTGGTTTGGTCCAAAAAGGGCGGGACATCTTGAAGCAGGGGCTTGTAAGTCATAGGTGGATTTAGGAATTCTTTAGTTGACAATTGGCTGAAAGAGTTAGGTTTTGTCCAAAAGACCAGGAATCAGCTGAAAGGCGTGTTTAAGGGTCTTCTATCTTTCATGTGATGCTGTGTTGGAATCAGGTTGGGAAGTAAACAACCTCATAAAAACCTGTTTACTGAGTTTTTATCATTTGTAGGCATGACTCATCAGGCCTGCTTAGAAAGGAATGCTTTCGGGGCAAAGAAAAAAATAAAAGTTCAGTCCTCACTTCCCGCCTGTGTGGCTGACCCTGTTACAATCAACTCTAGTAGTTTAATGTAGTATTAATATTACTCTCTGTTAAGACAAACCCCTCCATTGCTACGCTTTTCCAATTTTTTTTTACCAGTTTGAATATTTACTCTGCCATATAAACCTTAAAATTATAATTCTGATTGGAATTAGACTGGATTTTTAATTTCATTTTAAGAATAATTGGCATTTGTAACATTGCTCTTCTATCTAAGAACATTATGTATGCCTCCCCATGTATTCAGATTCTGTTAAGACTCTAGGCATAGAGAAAATCAATTCATTTTTTATTTATTTATCTTTTATCTAGTCAACTACATAAATTCTCTTATTAGGTCTAATAGTTTGTTCTAAGAGAATCACTTGGGTTTTCCAAAGATACAATCATATCATAGGAAATAATTTAATATTCTTCTTCATATTGACACAGTTAATTCAGTTTCTTGTCTTATTGCATTAGGTAGACCTTCCTGAACTATTATGAGTGAATTTTGTCTGTGTTCCTGTTAGTTCAGCCTATCATTGAAGCTGTAGTTGAATCTACATCTTAGATTATTCTTGTCTGCTTATTCTGCTATCTAGAAAAGCCACAATTGAGTTAAAAATTTTAATAAACATTATCTGTTTCTTCTCTTAGTTTTATCCTTTCTGCTGTATTTGTTTTGAGGCTATATTGTTAGGTGTATGTGTATTCATAATTCTTAGGTTATCTTACTCTAGGATTCTTTTTTAGCAAAATATAGGATGTCTCTTTGTCAAACCATCTGATATAATGGTTTTTATCTTGAAATTTGTTTTCAATATTAAACTATTACCCAACTTTCTATTGGTTTACATATGCCTGGAATATCACTTTTTCTGCTATTATTTTCAGCCTTTTTTTATGCTTTCATATTAAATGTGATTCTTGTAGATAATTTATCATCAGGTTTTACTTTATTATCCAATCCAAGAGTCTCTGTCTTTTGAGTAGTGAATTGAATCCATTCTTTTTCCTATCTTCTCTGGCTAATTAAATTTTTCCACTGGTTTGAAAGTTATACATTCTATTTTTACTCACGTTGTAATCACCTCTATTCTATTAAAAACAATATTTTGGTTTTTTTCCTATTATTCTTAAAAACTTAACAACTACATATTACCCTGAAAAATACAAGTGTCTTTATATGCTTTTATATTCTCCTTTCCTTCCTCTACTTGCCCTCAATCATATTTAGATTCCTTTTGTTGCCTTTGCTTATTTAGGCAACAGTTAATATCTTCATTTATATGTATTTGTTTCTCTTTTGCTGAAAGAATCAAAGACTACTTCCAAAAAGAGTTTTTTCATAGTGAATCTCCTAAGGCATTGAGTACCTAAAAAGATTTACATGGTGTACTTAAATTTTTGTTTCGTGGAATAAAAATTCTAGGTAAAAAAAAAAATTATTTTCCTTGAATACTTTGCCGTTGTGTTCTTGCAACTCCTATTCTGTCTTCTAAGAGATTCCCTTGACCTGATGATCTAACATCCCAATTCATTCTTCACATGAATGCACTGTTAGTCCCATTCACTTGTCTTCATTCCAAATTAGTTCTTTGTCATTATTATTATTATTTCCCATCCTGATAGTCTATCTCTTTGCACATGTTTATGAGGCTCCTTTTTGAATCTTGTTCTCTTGGTCCATTTATTCCGCTTCCCTGGCCTTAGGACTTTGTTGGCCTTCTCTAACAGGGCTTGCTGTCCTCAGCTGTTTCCTCAGTCTCCCTGTGAGCTCCTGGGGCCTGTGGTCATCAGCCATCTTCACTGTGGTACACAGCAGGTGACAGGGACAGGAGTTCGGGCTCTGGTCGTGCTTCTTGGAATGAGAGTGAGGGAGCACTCAAGCTGGAGAGCTTTGAGTGTTTTCATTCGGGCTCTAAACGTTCCCTGCCTGTTCCCTTCCCCACTGTCGGCTTTTCTCCTGAGGGAAGCTCCTGGCACTTCTCTTCTAGAAATTGCTCATTCCCGGAGGCTGCCACCCTCTGCTGTAACTGCCAAGCTCCGGGGTGTGTCGGAGAGAGGCAGGAAGGCAGTGCTCAATGTCATCAGGCCCACCCGGCTGCACTCCAGCACCGCCTGGCATTCCTCC
>VBSM01002223.1:18284416-18315124 GCA_008086735.1 Cheirogaleus medius | reverse complement strand
AAAAAAAAAGACAGGAGTCTATCATGGCATAATCCTATTAATTGAACCTTGTGAGCAATCATATCTATTTTTAATAAAATAGAAATTGTAGAGTTTCTGAACTGGATTTATGTATCCCTTAGTTGAGTTCTTCCTAAAATCTTAGTGTACTAAAATAGAAAATGGAGCATCCCATATTCTAAATCAGCATTTGCTGACCCCTTAGCCAAATCTGGCCGCTGCCTATCCTTTGGATGAAGCGCTATTGGCACCCCCCACGCCTGCTCACGTATGTTTTGTCTGTGGCTACACCAGCGCTACTGAGGCAGAGTGGAGTAGTTGATACTGATACTATCTGGCCCACAAAGCCTAAAATGCTTTTATCTGTCCCTTTCGGAAAAGGTTTGCCCACCTGTTTTAAGATGTACCTAGGATTGGTTTGAATCAGGTGTGGTGAGACACACAGATACAGAAATGACTGTCATGAAGGAAGAAGGTTCACTCACGGTCCTCTAGAAGGAGGGGACACAGCAGGGGAAGCACCAGCGTCAGTCAGGAGGCAGAGGGAGAGGGGAAGGTGGGCCAGAGCCTTTATTGTGGTTTCTGTGACCTTTACCCTGCCTAAGAGCTGGTAGAGGAGGTAGTTCAGAGTCTGGCCCTGGACTGGCTGGTTTGCACATGAAGATCAGGCTCCTGGGCAAGTCTCGTGCTATCTGTTAAGAAGTGGTTAGTTCTGGGAGGGGCAGCTTCTCCCCCGTCAGGGAGGCCCCAGGTGCCCAGAGTATCAAAAATACAGAAAATAAGAAAATATAGTTAGAACACTTCCCTGTCCTAAACCATCAGTGTTTGAGTTGACTTTGTCAGTGGTCTGGAAATTCTGTATATTCTCCCACTAAGTTCTTTTTTGTAAAATTTCTCTATGTTTCTCTGGGGAATAACTTTGATCATGGTAATTCCTGCAAAACATTTCACTTATACATTCAAAAGAAGGATCAACAAGTTCATGTTTAAAGAATCAGTCTGTGAGTGTGTGTGTGTGTGTGTATAGCTGTGTGAGTATGTGTCTGTGTGTGAAAGTAAGAGTGTGTGTGTGTGTGTATGTGTGTGTGTGTATGAGATTACACATGTTCGGCCATGGAGGTGGTGGTGAGGAAATGTTAGAAGTAGGAGCATATACTTCCATTATTTGATCTTCAACACAATCTATTTTTAGTTCAAAAATGCTTTTTTCCTTCAGACTCCAAACATTTCATGATTTTGGAACTGCTTCATAGCATCACATTGTACTATGAATCGCAATGTTTTAAGGCCCTAGTAGCATCTCATTAGTTGGCAAATAGGTGCTGACTGATAAGCCCGGAACAAGCGTGGGTGACTCTGGCCGGCAGATGCCCAGTGCTGAGAGCAGCCTGTGGTTGTCTGACCACCGGGTAGCTGGTGCACGGGCCCCTCAGTTCTCCAATGCCTCATGTCCATCTCCAGGGGTCCCCAAAGATGGGCAGTTCCTTCTTTCCCAGACACAAAAAGGTAGTTTGTATCAAGAAGAATAAGACCAGAGTAGACCATGGTGTTCGAGAATGCTGTGATGAGAGATATCCAGTCAGAGAGAACTACATTAAATGACTTAATATGTGTGTCCTGGGGAGGCTCATGTGGGTTGTGACTATCACAGTAACTTTAGGAAAAATAACCTATCTTCAAATCTGAGCCACAGTGGAGAACACTGCATAGACTGCTGCTTGTGTTACATACGTAAATGCGCAAAGACAGAGAGCGTCTCCCTGGTGCCATTCAGTGCCGGGAGAGGACAGCTCTGCAGAACTGAGTTAGATATAACTTCAGACAAAAAAGCACGCCTGGGCTCTTTGGCATTGCTGCTGTGTGCTTGTGCAGTAGGCTGGCAGCTCGCCTCGTTCTGAGTTGTTCAATGACTCACGTCAGTGCCACACACCAGGTGGTGGTAATGTTAGTCCAGCAGCAGGACGGCCTGCAGGATAGGAGAGGCTCATAGCATGCAAGGGCTGGTGCGGAAGGATATGGCTGTGCATGTGTACATGTGTGTGCGTGCAGATGTGTACAGGCCTAAATGTGTGAAGTGTGCATGTGTGTATATGTGTGTGCACCTGTATGTGTGTGCAGCATATGTGTGCACTATGTAGTGTGTATAAGAACATCTATGTGCATACACATATGTGTGTATAGTGTGTAATATATGTACGTGAGCATGCATGTATGGATGTGTTCATGTGTATAGTGTATCATCTAGTATATGTGTGTAAATGTGTATATGTGTATGTATTCATGCATGTATGTGTATGCTGTGTAGTATGTGTATATATGTAAACTGGTATATAGTGTATATGGATCTAGTGTATTCAAGCATGTGTACCTGTGTATACTTTTGTGTATGTGTGTGTGCATAGCATTTATATGTACATATTAGGGTATGTGCATGTGTGCAGTTTTCTGTGTGTATGGGTGTACATGTGTGTACACATGTATAGGTGAGCATGTGCATGTGTGTATGCATATGTGTAGTTGCAATGTGCATGGTTGTGTGGCCATGTGTAGACATGGATTGTGAGTGGTGTGTTCATGTGTGTACATATGTGTATGTTTTACATGTGTGTGGTGTGTGTATGTGTGTGCATGCATGTGTATCTGTGTGTATATTGTGTGTGTATGTGTGTGTATGTGTGTTCATGTGCAGATGCAGAGCCATCACCACTCAGTCCCTGTGGCTGTCCTTCCTTCTCTCCCTGCAGAAAAGCGACTTTCCCGGGGGATCTCCCATGCCAGCTCGGCCATCGTCTCCCTGGCCCGGTCCCACGTGGCGAGTGAATGCAACAACGAGCAGTTCCCCCTGGAGATGCCAATCTACACATTCCAGTTGCCAGATCTGAGCGTGTACAGCGAGGACTTCAGGAGCTTCATTGAACGGGACTTGATCGAGCAGGCAACAATGGTAGCTTTGGAGCAGGCAGGTGAGTGGCTCCTGCCAGCAGGCTCATGGTCTTTGGGTCAGTGAATGAGTGAGCTGGCCTAACTTACTCACGAGCAAGAGAAAGACACGTGTTCTCAGACCCTGGCAGTCTTCAAGTAGGATTCTAGATGTTTGCACCAAACCTCCTGTTCTAAAGACTGAACGTACTGTAGCCCAGCACGGGCTGGATGGAGGGCTAATGACTAGGTGGTGCTGAAATCTCTTGGATTTTTCCCTTGCTCCTAAATCCCAGTCTTTCCCTACAGAGAACTCTATATTTCCTTGCCTTGCTGCTCTCTGTCCCCACCCAACTCTTCCATGGGTGTCACACAAAAGATAAGAAAGACTATGGGCTTTAGAGAAAATAGGAGACCTCTGTCACTTCCTGTGGACATGGGCAAGTCATGTAACCTCCCTGAGCCTCAGTTTCCCCATGTGCATGGGTTAGAAGACAGCTGACCCCGTGGAGCATTTTGACTACTAAGTGACATGTGCCTTCCGTAGCTGTTAGTTCCTGCCTGCCAGCCTTGCTAGCCTCCAGGTCGAGGGAGCACAAAGCCTAAATTCAGTCTCCTTCCTACTTAATGTTTCCTCAACACCCTAACATCCAAATGAGAAAGAGTTTCAAGGAGCAAGCCAAACTTCTCATCTTTGGAGTTCCTAAGGAGAAAATAATTAGTCCAAAACAAACATCTAAAACAGATTTAGGTTCTTCCTAAGCAATACCTATTTTACTTATAATCATCTGCATCATAAATATTACAAAATCACATATTTGTGGGCTTCTCAGACACACATATAGAAGACTCTATGACTCTCTTCCCAGGCCCACCATGCATCTCCCAGTAGGGGCTGCAGGCATGGGCTGACAGTGCACACAAAGCGTGTCCTCAGCCTCGGGACCCCCTGATCCCGCTGGGGCTGGGAGACAGGGCCTTTCCATTTGGACCCAGCCGTCAGCCAGCTCTTCCATCTACCATGGAGTGGAGCCGCCACTCCTAAAGGTCTGGCCCATGGAGCTGCTCCCAGGTATAAGGTCCCAGGAGAGCAGGCAGGGCAGTCTCTGCCTGAGCACCAGCCGTGAGAGGATTCCGTTGAGGGTTGCAGCCAGCAACACACTGTTAGGGAGTGGACTTAGCTCCCAGCCAGTAAAAATTGTCAAGCACATTTGAGTGTTTCAAATAAGACAAAAGAGAAGGATTTGTAGGTTGGCATGATCCTGACATTGGTGGGTGATCAGGCAGGATCTCGGAAGGAAAGAAGAGGTGGCACACCAAAACTAATGAGATGGGACTATTTGCCCACGAGCAGGCAGGGTTTAAGGACACCACCAAAGGACAGTGCTATTCCTGGGAGTAACCCTAGCAGGGGCATTGCTACCATTGGGCCTGGCAAAGAGGCAAAGGATGAAAGTAGCTGCATGGAGACAGCCACTGGATGGAGGTGTGGTTTTAGGGAGAGAGAAGATGTTGGAGAAATAAATTCTGTGACCACACTTTCTCCACCATCCAGGCTCTGACCAGTGCCTCTTACTGGCAGAAGGGCAGGTTGCAGAGAGCTCATTGCTGTGGTCCATGCAGGTGACCCTCTGGGCACAGAGCGGCATGGAGAAGGGTAGACAGTACATCTGCAGGGCAAATGGGAAACATCTGGATAGTTGACGTGATGGAGCTTCTGTGTGTGCTTGGTTTCATCCTGGCACCCACAGCCTTTCTCTGTCTTACCTTAATATCCTTGATGGATCAACAAACAGAACAAAAAGAAATCCATCTGGATTAGCCATGCTCTAAACCACTCACCGTGGGGGCTGGCTGTTTTTAAGATGTTTCTATATGACTAATTCCAATAAGATATTTTTCAACAAAAGACTCAATATTCATAGAGAAGGGGAAATTAGCATGGGTTAAGAAAGAAACACGTTTTGTGAGTGGCTCTCTGTTGAATGCTACGGCGGGCAGCTCAGACCTTCGTGCAGTTCAGCACTGACGGTCGCTGATAGCGCAGGTGGCTGCTGCCGGTGCCCGAGTGCTCCGCCTCCTTTTCAGCCCAGAGTCCTGTTCAAGGGCATAGGTAGAGTCCACCACGTTGGCCTTCTCCTTTAGCCCTTCCATGCTTGGCAAACGCCTTTACTTCTTCTGAATGTCTTTTCTGTTATTTTTTCCATATTTCACGTATTCATTTTTATCACTTACATTTTACTTTCCAGACTACATTTTAAAAGAGTGCTATTTGATTTCAACCACCAGCCTTGAGAAATACCTTTTAAAAACCCAAGCTTACTGAGTTAAGATGTTAATTCACAAACAGCGCATTGTTTATGTCGCTGCACTGTGCCGTGGAAAGAGCCGGCAGCAGATATCAGTGATCAGCACCCCCGTGGGGGAGGGAGCCTGATCCACCTGGTCTGCGCTCGTGGGAGGCTTTGGGGAACCCGGTGGCCCCTACCTTCAGGGAAAGGTCAAAGGCACTCATGGCACAATTAGCACGTAAAGATCAGGGGTCTGCCTCAGGCAGGAGTCCTAGCAGTCAACATGTCTCCTACTTCCCACACACTGAAAAACCATGCATGTGCACAGACAGCTGTGTGTTCATTCCCTAGCGGAGCGAGGCAGTCTCTGTGCTGGGGGAGCAGGGACCCGAATGGAGCCGTCCACCTGACTTCACGGAAATCCTCTTTTCCTCAGTTCTCAAGCAGGGGCTTAGGCTAGCTGATCTCTCAGGCCCTTTCTGTGCTCAGATTCTGGTGAGGACCCCCGGCTGGAGCTAAGTGGGTCCCCCAAAGTCCCCTCCGACCCCAGGATCTGAGGAGTCTGGCCCTCCAGCCCCGCCAGGCTATGCTCCCAAGACCTCTGCTGCTGCTACCCGGGGTTGGGGGGGTTTGGGGGAGTTGAGGGGGTTGGGGGTGGCAGGTTGAGCTCTACCATGAAACCACAGGCTGGGGAAGCTGCTGGGATTGCTGGGTACAAAGTGTAAATAGTGCTCAGAATGGTTATGAATAAACTATTTATATTCAATATTATTTACTTGTACATAGGAGATTGAAATATAGATGTCAAAAAAATGTAAATAGTGAAAAAATATCCACTTGTTTCAGGGACATTTCCAGCTGTGATTGGCAGGAAATGTCATCTCTGTCACAAGACCTCGGTGGGGGACTTCCCTTTCCTTTGGGACTGTGCATGAACCCCGGGATCATGTGGTTCAGAAAATGGCAAACAGTGGCCTTTACTCAGCTAGCATTGCTGGTGGTCCGGCGGTCCATCCTGGGGGCTTGACTCCACTCTCTTGGGGCCCTGCGTGGTGTGGGCGTTCAGGGTGTCTTCCCAGCCTCCTGAGGCACGTGGGCAGCCCCTCTATTTGCAAGGCCTCCACCTCAGTGGGGCACCAGTCTTGAAGTCCCACAGAACCCACACATAGGGGAGACTAGTTTTCCCCATGCCTTAAAATCTTGAAGGGTACAACCAACTCCCAACCCATGACAGTTTCAGGGAAACAGAAAGGCCCAGTGTTGAGAACCTAAAACTCACTGACCTCCTAAGAGGGGAGGGGAGACACCTTTCATTCTCTAGTGACTAGCCTGACACTGAGAACACAAGAAACCATTGATTTCTCCAGCAGGTGACCCTGCTGCTTTCACATGTGGAAAGACAGAAGACTCGGAGGCCAGGGTCTCTGGGTTTGGGAAGTGACATCCAGTGCCAGGTTTGGAAGCTCCCCACCACATGGGTGAGATGGTGTGTGGTACTTTAGCAGGTCCTGGGTGCAAGGGCAGAGGCATTTTTGTGTGACTTGGTAGTTACTGCATACATGGGAGATTGAAGTACAGATGTCATAAAGTATTTAGGGACACCTTTGAGTTGAGGTGTTGAGTCTTGTTTCCATAGGGGATAATTGCATTGGGGCAAATCTGCCAGAGAAGCTGTGAGATGTGGAGGAGGCTTGTAGGCTTTGGAGCAGCCCGACCCTGGCTCCAGTCCTGGGTAGGCTGGGAGAGCTTGGCCACGTCACTTGGCCCTCGAGGAGGAGCCTCGCTTTCTTCCATCTGAAAGTCAGAGATGTGTGACAGCTGCCAAACAGAGACAGATTCACTGCTGTGAGCCTGTGCTGTGCCCCCACTAAATGCCCCATCCAGGCCTGGGGCTACCTCCGCACACCAAGCAGATGAGATACCTGCCCTCGTGGAGACTAAGTTCCCCTGCGGAAGAAAAGCCAATGAACAGGTGGACCATAAAGATGGGGTGAGGCAGGAGGCTACTGTGGAGAGGTTAAGCTGAGAAAGGTAGGGGGCTCAAGCAGATGGGAGAGGCCGAGGCATCCTCTCAGGGATGGCTCTGAGGGCAGGGATGGAGGGAATAATGGGGATGACGTCAGGGCCCAGGCATTCCTGGCAGAGGGAGCCTGGTGCCAAAGGCTTAGCACGTTTAAGGAAGCCAGTGTCACATGAGCTGGTGGAGCGAGGGCAAGAGAACGGTAGCCAGGGGCCTGGGAGCCCTCCTGCGACCTCCAGGTTAACTGTAGGGTAGGATGTGCAGCCCACAGGCCTTGCTGATGGAGCGCAGGGGCTGCGGCAGATAGAGAACAGTCCAGCATGGCCTGAGAATGATGCTGGTAACGTGGGCAGATGACAGTGCCTGGGGAGAGGCAGACGCCTGGAGGCAGGATGGGGGTGGCGAAGAGGCCAGTACTGTCAGGCAGAGCCGAGATTCTGGGGAGCCTTGTAAACGTGCTATCCAGATGAGCACGTGCATCTGGCACTGGGGAGAGATCTGGGTGTGGAGTCAGTGATGTGCTGAGACCCATGGGGTGGGACGAGCTGCTCCTAGGCCCCTCCCGCCATGCCCCCCACCCCATGGCTCCGGGCAGTGGTGAGCAGCAGCTGGATGCGTTAGTCTGGGGCTCGGGCAGAACAGAGAAGCTGTCCAAGGACTCGAGCTGGGGCCCTGCAGTACCAAGGGCTCAGGAGCAGACGGATCCAGCAGAGGAGGTGGAGGAAGCATGGCCTGGGGAGCGGGGAGAACCAGGGGTAGGTAGCGGCCCGAAGCCCAGGAAGGTGCTTCACGGAGGGAGTACTCAGTGGTGCCAAATGTGCCAGTAAGTCGAGGAACCTGTGCACTAGGCAGTGACCGCCAGATTTGACCGCTGAGGCTGAGGTTCTCAAGGAAGCCACGGACAGGCCGCTGTGCTGTGCTTGGTGCCGAGGAGGGTCAGGAAGGGGCTTCCCTCCCTCTTTTCTTCCCCTTATAGTTCTCCACAGGCTGCTGCAATTCGTCCAGGGCTCACATTTTAGCCGCCTAGTGGTCACAGCGTGGTCACTGTCCAGTCTCCCTAAGGGGCGTCAGATCCGCAGCTGTGCTGCAGTGATAAAGCAGCAGCCTCGTAGGGCTGCTGTGAAGATTAACCAAAGTCATGTTTGCACGGGGCTGGGTACGTGCTAAACAGTGAACAAATGGCTTCCTGTACTGATCTCTTATTTTATCTTCATAGAGTGATTTTTTAACATTTTTGCTATAAAGTATATATTTTGGTCAAATAGTAAGTCTTTTTCTCAATCATTATAATTGTTCATTCATTTAATAAGCATTGATGGAGCACCCATTGTGTGCCAAACACTATCATTAGCATCAGTGACAACCAAGAAGAGGAACACACAGTCCCTGCCCCAGAGGAGCTCCAAGGACAAAAGGAGACGACCCAGCTCAAAGCATCGAGGGCCATGAAGGGAACTTTCACAGAAACATATGAAAGGCACAGCGATGCTGGGACAGGGGGCTCGGATGGCCCTGGCTGGGTGGGTGCACTCCAGTGATATTAAAAGGAATCACAGGGTCACATGTAGGGCAAGAATCACTCATCTTTCTCACAGAGAATTATCACGTTTTGGTTTTCTTTCACTGAAGTATCTTAGGGAGTGATGAGCAAAATGACATGTTATTTTAAACCGTGTGGTAACCATCTGTTACAAAGCTCAAGTTAATTGGCCCCATTATCATGCGTGAATCAGAGGCCTGTTTCTTTGGAAAAGTCAAAATAAGTGACTAATAGCTCCTCACGCAGGAAACTACCAGCCTCCCTTGATGGTGTTCACCTGCAATTTTCTTCTTTGCAGGCGTTCGAGTTTTTAAAATATTCACGATGCCAGTTCCCATGTCTTTTCCTGTTGTTAAGTGAAGTTATTTCTTGGGGAGATGTGAATGACCACTCCATCAAAGCCAGGAATAGGAACGTTGAACTGTGAAACTTTTCAGACCTTCCCAATTGCACCCCTTGTGTGAGAAACGCCTTCACTTTGGTCACCCCGTTCTGGGTTGAGCTGGAGCTGTTAGAATAGCACTGGGCCCTTCTCAGTTCTCCAGAGGCTGGAAAGTGCTGGCATGGCTGGGTCATCTTTCCAGGGTGGTCATGCCTGACCTACAGCCCCAGGAATGCTCTCACATGGGTAAGAATCTTGGCTTTTGGAAGGCGGCTTACGTGAACCACTAAGCCTCGCCGTCCGTCCACCCTGCTGCTCCCATGGGCTGCAGCCTGCATCTTTGCCGTCTCCGCCTGTACGCGTTCTCACCAGCCCGGCCGCAGTGTTCTCTGCAGCTCCCAGAAGAAGCTGCCTGCCTTCAGTGCGCGCCGGGGTGGGGGACAGTTTGAGAGTGGGAGCTCTCTGGTGTCTCTTACACCACCGCTAATCCTATTCGATCAGGGCTCCACCCCATGGCCTCAGTTCATCTTAATGACTACTTTAGAGCCCCATCTCCCAGTACAGCCACGCTGGGGCTTAAGATTTCAATATATGAGTTGGGGACACATTCAGTCCATAACAAATGAACCATTGCCAGTTTTTGATTACTATAAGTAGTACTGCTATGAACATTCTTGTACATGTTTTTGGTGAGCATGTGAATATATTTTTGAAGATATATACAGTCAACCCTCAGTTTCCATGGGAAATTGGTTCCAAGACATCCCCCCAGGGTGCCAAAATCTTCAGATGCTCAAGTCCCTTCTATAAAATGGCATAGTATTTGCATATAACATATTCCCGTATACTTTAAATCATCTCTAGATTACTTGTCGTACTAGTACAATGCCTACACATCTCTTCATTCTTGTGGATTCAGCGTATTACTTGGCACACAACAAATTCAAGTTTGGTTTTTGGAACTTTGTGGAATTTTCTTTTTCTGAATAACTTCTATTGCAGTTGTTTGAATCATAGATTTGGAACCCATGGATACGGAGGGCCTACTATACTTAGGAGTTGATATTGCTGGATTATAAGATTTGCATATATTCAACTTTATAACAGTTTTCCAAGTAGTTTTCCAAAGTGGATGAACCAGTTTGCTCTTTCACTATCAAGAGTTGCTCTAGGCTGGGTGTGGTGGCTCATGCCTATAATCCCATGAGAGGTCACAGTGGGAAGATAGCTTGAGGCTAGGAGTTTAAGACCAGCCTGGGCAGCATAGCAAGACCCCATCCCTACAAAAATAAATTAAAAATTAGCCAGGCATTTCCTGTAGTCCCAGCTACTCAGACGGCTGAGGCAGGAGGATGGCTTGAGCCTGGGAGGTCGAGGTTGCAGTGAGCTACATTAGTGCTACCACACGCCAGCCTGGGCAATACAGCACAACCCTGTCTCAAAAAAAAAAAAAAAAAAAAAAAAAAAAGAGTTGCTCTGTATATTGTGTCTTTTCATTTTAGTCATTGTGTTAGAAGGGTAGTGATAGTCACATAGTGGTTTTAAATTTTATTTTCTGATGACTAATAAAACTGGGTACTTTTTCATGTTACTGGCTATTTGGATATCCTCTTCTATTGGGTGCATTTTCAGATTTTTTTGCTCATTTTTAAGTTTGCCTTTTTGATTGATTTGTGGGAATTCCTTATATAGTCTGGGTCTGGGGCCTTTGTCAGATGTATATTGCAGATATCTTTACTCACTCTACTGGTTGCCTTTTCACTTGCTCACTAATATACTTTAATGAACAGATGATCATAGCTAAAGTAATTCAATTCACCTCTTTTCCCCTTTACTTTGAGAGCTTCTATTTCAGTTTAAGAAATTTTTCTCTACCCCAAGGTCCTGAAAAAACTCTCCTGCCTGTCACATTTAAATCTACAATCTACCTAAAAATTATTTTTATATATGATGTGGTATGTGATGAAAGTCTATTTTCCCATATATTTATCAACCTGACCTGGTACCGTTTATCGAAACCATCCTTTCTCTATTACACTGTAGTGTAACCTTCGAGATAAAGCTGGTGACTCTGTGTGTGGGTCTGATTCTGGATGCTTCTGTTCTGTTGGTTCGTCTGTCCTTGGAACAAAATAATCATGGTTTTATAGGTTAAGTATCCCTAGTCTGAAAATCCAAAATTCAAAATGCTCCAAAATCTGAAACTTTTTAAGTGTTGACATGATTCCCTAAGTGGAAAATTCCACACCTGACTTCATGTAACAGGTCACAGTCAAAATGTAGTCAAAACTTTGTTTTCACTTATAAATTGTATTAATCTGTTTAAAGAACCTATTTTGGCCTCTGTTGGCTTGGCTCATTGTACATTTATTTCTTCTCTCATTAATCTCTGCTCTTACCTTTTTTTTTTTTCCTACCATCATCTTCTTTGGATTAGATATGCTATTTTCTGGCTTTGGAAGATGTAGCTTGTATTATTTTCTCTTCTTCAGTAGTGTGATATAATTCTAGAAAGCCATTAATTTTCTCTATGCAATGCTATAGCTAGATCTTACCATTTTTGATGTTATTCTTCTTTATCATGCAAGTTAAATCATTTTCCAATTTCTATTGTACTTTTTTCTTTGACTCATAAGTTGTTTAGAAGTACATTGTTTAACATACAAAAATGGGGATCTTTCTATAGTTTTTTTTTTTTTCCCCTAGCTTAGTTCTTCTGTGGTCAAAGAACATACACTGAATGATTTCAGGCATTTCAGAATTGTCAAGACTTGCTTTATGACCCAGCATATAATTAAGTTTTATAAATAGTCCATGGGCATTTGAAGAAAATTTGAATTCTGTCAAGTATAATGTTTTGTATATGTTGATTTTATCATATTTGTTAAGTTTGCTAGATCCATTTGGGGGTGCAGTGTAGGTGTTAGCTGGATCAGGCAACATATCCTCATACAACATCATCCTGGGCAGCAATAGAGAGTCCCTGATTCTGTCCTATATGAAGGATAGGCACCACTCTCCCAGTGTCACCAAACCCAAAGGTCCAGTTGCTCCAATTACTGAGACAGCGAGTATTGCCAGGGAAGAAGGATTTGTGATTGATGTCAGCCCGGAGACAAAAGATATTTCTCAAATCCATCTTCTTGATTGGCTAAGGGCAAGGGCTTTATAGCGGGTTGTGGAATGCAGGTCAGGTTGTGTGGGGTCTGAAGTCATGGAGTCTGCAAGTGGTCTGATTTAAAGTCAGCTGTTGGTGATGGATGGTGAGTTCAGGAAGTCCTGTGCAGAAGTTAGGTGATCAAGAAGATTACAGTGTTTAGTTTGCTAGGCTTGACTGCTCTGAAAGTCTGAGGTACTGGGGAGAAAACAATAAATAAACTTAGGGGCAGGGTCATTTTGCAAGACTGACTATACTGGTAGCTGCTCCAGAAGATCTCCTCTTCCATCTTAGGGGCCAGCATGTGATAGCACATGGCCATACCGACACCAGTCCCTGGCAAGGGGAGTGGAATTGCATGGGTAGTCTTGGCCCTATCAACTTTCACTCCACGAGGCAGGGAGGGAAACCCATCTGAAAAACACCAGACAGAGGCAGGGCTCTGTCTGCAAGGATGGGTGGGAAAAGCTGACAAGTGGGCAAACAGTGGGGTCTGCCACATAAATGCAGACCACCTGCCTCATTAGCATGTTCTCTTTCCCTCCTCTGCCCCATTCTCTGCTAATACTCCCTGCACCAGTTGACTGTAGCTGGAAGCCGCTAGCCCTGAGATCTAATTCAGAGGATGAACAAGGCCAGCCGTGTTTAATATTAAATGTCCCAGGCTCTCAGGTGTTACAGCCATTCTGTTGAGCTTTATGCCTTTGTGAGCAAGAATCCTATCATAAAAAAAAAAAATCCTATCATTTTCTTTTACTTTGTGGCAACCCAGTTTTAATATCTCCCAGCCTGGATGCTCATAAAGACTTTTTAAAAGTCAGTTAGACAGGCTGTTTCACAGCCTAGAGAAAAAGAAGTTACTAAGTAATTGCATGTTATTTCCAATGATGTCCCCAAAGGTCATCCAGTGGTACTGTCAATTAAGGCCCTTAATTGCATTTCTCATTTAACTTAATAAGGTGATTTGCAGGTAGTAAAAATATACCAATTTGTTAGCATAAGTATTAGCATCTTCATGTAATAGATGCTTGCCTATTTAATTTTGTAGTATTAATTTTAATACATGTTTTCCTTTAGAATTAAGGGCACTATTATTTTATGTCAATAAAACTACTTATCATTAAAATGGAATTACTGAATCTTAACCAAAAAGCACTAAAGAGCAGGTAGGGACCCAGTTTAAACAAAGTACTGACAAGTTTTATTACATTAAACTTTGTTAATATGGTAACATATTAGGCAATAAATCTCTGACTCTAAAATAAATATATAGTTTTAAGGGCCTTAATTTTCAAGCATTGCTTGCAGCCTATATCTTTCATATTTCATTATTTCTGTTCTAAAAGCAGTAACACCTTTAACTAAAATTAATTCTTACTAATGTTGGATGAAATCTAGAAATGTAAATAATATGCTGCCCCTTCAATTGCTCAAATCCTACTAGTATTATGCTCTTTTTTAAACAAAGAATTTTCAACTCAAATATGTTTTTACGACTTCTTGGAAATATCTGTTATGAACATTCTCACTTGATAGTAATTCTCAAAGAGTTGAAGGCCCTTAGACGTGACTGTTATATTTAATCCCCCCAATAAAAAAATATGTGTCACTAATAGTTTCATATAACATTAGAAAGTTGATACAACCATCCATAAACTTTAAGCAATTTTTAAAACCATCTTAATATCATCCAAGAAGCAACATGTAAGATGACGTTTGTGTCACTTGCACAACACATAAGATACTGTCATCAGATGAGCCTTTTCATAGGTACATTCTCTTGAAAAGCAGTCATGAGCACAAATGCCCCTGCCATCCAGGTAGAATGGTGTCTCCTGTGGCCATCACCCTGAGACCTGTGCCCCTCTCTGTGTTCTTCATCCCACATCCCTCCTGTTTCCCATATTTCTCTGCTTTTGGTTTTTGCCCTCATTTTGCTGGAGTACATCCTCCAGAAGCTTCCTGAGAAAGAGTGAGTGAAGATGTCTCAGCACACATTCACTAGAAAAACAGAGCCTGAGTTAACTATTAAGGCCTAATTATTAATATTTCAAAGATGCAACCCCAGATTTGCTAGCAACTAGTCTTACTGAGAAACAAGGCTGCTATGAATATCCCTGTACAAGTCTTGTATTTTCAGTTCTCTTTGGTAAATACCCATGAGTGGGATTGCTGAGTCCTATGGTAAGTGGATGTTGAACTGTATCAGAAATTGCCAAAAGATTTTCCAGAATCACCGTGCCATTTTACATTGCCAACAGCAAAGTATGAACGTTCTAGTTGCTCCACATCCCCAACATTTGCTGTTGCCAGTCATTTTGATATTACCGCTCTAACAGGGTGTGAAATAAGGACTCATTGTGGTTTTAATTTGCATTTCATTGATGACTAAAACATTGGGCCTCTTTTCATGTATCTTTTGACCACTTGTAAATCCTTCACAGTGAAGTATAATATCTTGGTGAGTCTTTTGCCTGTTCTTATTAGGCTTGATTATATGGTTCTTATTAATTTGTAGGAGCTCCTAATATATCTAGTTACAAATCTTTTCTCAAATATATATTTTGCAAATATTTTCTCCAAGTCTGAGATTTACCTTTTCATTTTGTAATGGTGTCATTTAATAGACAGACATTTTTTTATTTTGATAAAGTCAAGTGTATTAGTTTTGAGATACTTTATAGTTTTAGCTTTTATATTTAGGTCTATGAATCTTTACAAATTTAGTTTTTACTTTTATGTCTATGATACACCTCAAATTAATTTGCTTTATGGTGTGAAGTAGATATTGAAGTTGTTTTTTTTTTTTCCCATGTATAATTCTAGCACCAGGTGTTGAAAAATACTTTCCTTTTCTCATTGAAAGCCCTCGTAGCCTTTATAGAAAATCGTTTGACCATAACTGTGTGGCTCTGTTCTGGTCTCTATATTTTGTTCCATTAATCTATTAATCAACACTGCACTATCTTGATCACTATAGAGTTATAAAAAGTTACAAAATCAGAGACTATAAGTTCTCCCACTTTGTTCTTCTTCAAGATTGTATTGATTGTTGTAGGGTTTTTTTGCACATCCATATAAATTTAGAATCAGTTTATCAATTTCTTAAAAAGTAACCTCTGGGATTTGATTGGGGTTAAGTCTATAGATTAATTTGGGAGTAATTTGGTATCATATCAATAAGGAGTCCAATTATATGCATGATAAATCTCTCCACTTATTTAAATCTTCTTTATATTTTGTCAGGAATGTTTTATAGTTTTCAGTTTAGATATCACATATCTTTCATGAAATGTATGCCTAAATATTTTATGTTTTTAATTTCATTGTTTTAATTGTTTCTTGCTAGTATATGGAAATACAAGTAATATTTGTATATTGATATCGTGTCCTGAGATCTTGCTAAAGTTAAATTCACTTATTAGGGCTAGGAGTTTTCTGGTAGATTCCTAAGTATCTTCTATATAAAATCATACCATCTACTAATAAATACGGTTTCACTCATTCCTTTCTCATCTTTACACCTTTTATTTCTTCATATTGCACTGGCTCAGACTTCATCAGTATTGTAGTGCTTACTGCCTTAGGCTGAAGCATTCAGTACCTCACCACTAAGTATCATATTAGCTAGAGGGTTTTCATAAGACACCTGTATCAGATTGAGAAGTTACCTTGTATTTCTAGCAGTTTCATTTTTGAAGGTTAATTTTGCTGCATACAGAACTCTAGATTGGACTTTATTTTCTCAGTACTTTAATGTTGTCATTCCATTGGGTATAGACTTCTATCTTAATGGGTTTATAGACCTTCTAAAATCTGTGTCTTTCATCAAATTTGGAAAATTCTTGACCATCCTCTCTTCAAATATTGCTACTTTTTGTAAAACTGAATCATAATTAATTCTGAATCCTTTAAGCCCTCTTTCGGCTAGACTGCCCCCTGGAGGGTGCACCAAATAGGACAGCCCAGAGTTGTCATAAGGCAAAAGAAAGAAGCAATGTGGCCAGAAATGGTCAAGGTGGAATTTGAATTTTCAAAACATGTCTAGGTAACTCCTACTCTGTTCATCTTGTTCATTACCTAGGAAACAGATGAAAGGGGATGGTCCCTTTCTGAGACAGCCATATTCAGTGAAAAAACTGTCTTACTAGGTACTGTTATAGATTGGATATTTGTCTCTACAAAATTCATTTGTTGAAACCCTAACCCCCAATGGGATGGTATTAGGAGACGGGGCCTTTGGGAGGTGATTTGGTTTAGATGAGGTCATGAGAGTGGGACCCCATGATGGGATTAGTGTCCTTATAAGAAGAGGAAGAGACAACAGAGCTCGTTTCTTCTCCACCCTGTGAGGAGAGGGTGAGAAGGTGGCCACATACAAGCCAGAAAGAGAGCCCTTGTCAGAAACCAAGTCTGCCAGGCCCTTGTTGTGGTACATGCAGACTTCAGAACTGTGTGGGGGAAACGTCTGTTGTAGCCACCCAGTCTGTGGCATTTTGTTACAGCAGCCTGAACAGACTAAGATAGGTACACACCAAGAGGAGCTGAGGGAGGTAGAGTCAGAAATCATTTTGAGACTATTTTTCAGAAGGCCACCCCAACACTCAGCTCTACGTGGTGCCTGTGGGTGCTGCGGACCCTGGAAAGGCCACTGATGATCTCCACTGCCAGCCCTGGCTGAGTGGCTTTTTGGTAAAATGCACACTGCTGTCAGACTGAAGATGGCCTGGAAAGCCAAAGACATGGCACAGATTTCTTTCAAGGGTCACAATATATGGCCAGAGTTAACTGAGGGACCAGAACTGCAACTCTGTTACCCCAAAAGGTGTCGACAGTGAGGAGGCGGTGCAAACAGCCCCAAAGTCAGTCTGTCCGGAGCAGGCAGAAGCAGCGCGTCCCGAGCACTGCACCCTCCTCCACAAATGGGCTGGCACAGGTGTGGCCCACAGTGGCAGCCTCTGCATCAGCACCCGGAGTCCTTTACTCCAGCCTCTCCAGATGGTGGGAGCATTGCCTTGTGCAGCCAGGGAGGGCTCCAGGCAGCAGTGGGCGCAGTCTGGAAGGTGCAGGCTCCACAGATCACTTGCTTGATTCCACTCAGTCTCATCAGAGGACGGGCCCTCGCCGTGCACATTAATGACCCAGACAGTTTGATCAGCAGCTGCAATTTGCCATCACATTTTGTGGCCCCAAGAGAGGTGTCATCCAAAAGACCACCAGGATGGCTAAATAGTAGAAAAGAGAGCTTTATTGGTGGTGTCAGTTTACATACTGGGAAGAGATAGTCTCCGGCATGGACTCAAGGTGCTCTCTCTTCAAAGAGGGAAAGAGCAGGTGGGGTTTTATGCCTCACGGGGTCTGTATCACACCCAGAGTCACACACAGTCAGCAGGTTCGAGGGGAAAGCTATGCGTCTGGATGAGGGGTCGAGCGCATGCACAATGTAGCATATATCCCGAGTTCACTTTGGGGAGGGCTTTTAGCATTAAAATGGGTGGAATTTGGCTCGTCATGTCAAAAGCTGAACCATAGGACACAAAGGCAGTTTGTGCACAGTCTCTGTAAGCTGGTAAACTGGCTGAAACTGGCTGAAGGTCTCAGATTGCTTGATTGCCTATTAGAAAAGGATGTTTGTAAGGCTGGTCCTCTGTCAATCACAGTTGTAGTGATCTGTGCTGTAAATCAGAGTTAGGAAGGGTATGACAATTTGCCTAATAGCTCCTATTGTTAGGGAGTTTAGCAAGGGTGTGGTTTTTCTTGTAGCCATAGGAATTTAGGCAGTTGCTGAGCCCTGATCTCTTGGCCTTTGGCCATAGCTTTTGCTTCCTTAACCTTAGGATCCATCTTAGTTGAAAAAGGGGAATCTATTTTGACTTCTCAGATCACAAGGGTGTCTTTAATCTAACAGTCTGTAGTTTTCCAAGTGGCAAACCAAATTGCTAGGCCATTGGCAACAGCCCAATGGTCAGTAAAATTATAATAAGCTTTCTCAAGGAAAGTGTTGGCCAGAGCTATGAGAATAGCCTTGAGTCCTGCTCAGTGAACACAGCACCAGGCTCACTTTCAGCTGTGCAGAGCTGGCACTGGGGCTGAACAGCTGCCACAGCCTAGCGGATAGCACCAGGTCTCAGCTTAGCTGAACTATCAGTGAACCAGGCCCAGGCACTTAGGGAACTCTGTGCATCAAGGCCCCACACAGACAATGGTGTTATTGCAGGTGGCAGAGTGGGGAATAAAGTTGCCCGAAGGGGTTAGCTCCCTCTTCATGTAAACCCAAGATGCTGCTGGGACCACGCCAGCTATATTCTTGGATACACCATTTCTATTTGACAAATAATACTTGGTGGGCCCTTCCCATCTTGTTAGTCATTGTGGCTGGGTCACCAGGCCTCCATGGCCAGGCATTCAGTTTCAATAACAACCCACTAGCTAGGCAAATGCTGCTTTTCAAGAGGGATGAACTTAGTAGCCATATCAGGGAAATGACAAGCCTAAAACTCCAAGGGGCACCTCCGGGTGGAGGCTGCCTCCCTCTGCCAGAGGATATAATCAGCAAAACCATCAGTCACAGACAATTGTAACTCACAGGAGTCACAAGGGACATAAGGCCTCAAAGGTAGAAAAAGTGCCAGAGCTTTCTGGGTAGCTGTCAATGAGTCCTGGTGGTCTGGCTCCACTCAAAGGATGCTGATTTGCAGGCTGCTGACATAAAGGACAAATACAATGCCCATGTGAGGCACCTTTTGTCTCCAAAATCCAATGTCTAATGAGGTGCTGAGCCTCCCTTTTGGGGTGGGGGGGGCAAAGAGACAGCAGGGATTTTTTGACTGTCAGAGGGCTTGAGCATTGTGAATCCACCCACACTATTCCAAGATTTGGCCAACAGTCCTGAATTTTGTTGGTGTTTATCAGGCATCCTAGATGTCAAAGATGTGACACCACTGTATTTAGGGCCCCTGAGGCTGAGGCTTCTGACTTGCCAACCAACAGGACACGATCTACAGAGTGACAGTTCGGACATCCAAGGGTAGAGTTGCTCGCACTAAATCTTGACCCCTCCGCTGGTGGCATGTATTGAGAAGCACGTCCCCCTAACTCTTTTCTACACACAGCTCTTCTCGATCATGAGAATCCCCCTGGAACTTAAGGGATGAGACATACCTGCCTATAACACCTCAGTTCCCGTGGTACCTTCAGCCGTACAAACAGCAACAAGGGTACATTGCATTGACCAAAGGGCACCACACACAAGGTCACATTAGCTTCTATTTCCTACTGTGAACCCCGAGCCCCATCAGTCGAACTCAGATGCCCCTTTTCCCATAACTGGGTAGGACTGGGATGTGAGTGTATTTATCCAACGAGGCCACAGAAGTGTGAGTCCCTCCCCTCAATGCAGTCCCCTAGCACGCTTGGGTGAGTACATGTGGACTTTGGCCCCTCTCAGAGCAGGGACACCTGGGCCCCATACTTGCCTAATGACGTTTCATGAAAGCAGCTAATGTTGGGGTAGAGGAGAAGAAAGGGTTGGAGGCAGCTCTCAGCCAGTAAGCAGGGCTCATTACTCTCACTTTTGAGAAGCCACTGGCTGCTCACAGCTGAAGCTAATAAACTTCCCATGTGTTTGGTCCACCCGATGCCCTACATCAGCACTGGAGTAACTTCTTGGACCTTCTCACATGGGAGGAGAGTGAACAGCAAACATCGTCTATCTGGGTGGCTTGTTTCAGTCCTACCTCTCACTGCTCATCCTCTAAACCCTTGTTAACAGACAGGACAGTGGAGCCCTTATTCATTGCCCCTTTGCACAGCACTTGGGCGAGAAAATCCCCTACAGGATCCCAGGGAATCTTCTTCTAGCCCCTAACCTAACCCGAGAGGTCCCGCGTCCTTTCTCTTTCAGAAAGCCCCTCCCTTTCAGCATCCCATCCTTGTCTACAGAAACTGCCAAGAACTGTGAAAGGTCTGAAGTCTTACTCTGCTTGCAGACTGACTAGTTAGCCTGCCACGGCTGCATGGACACTGGAAGAAGACACAGGACTCCTCGGAGACAAAGGACTTTATTGCTCACAGCACAGCAGGCAGTATTAGCTTCATTCATTCTTATGTCCATTAGCTTCATTCATTCTTATGTCCATTCCTCTTGCTCCCCAAACCTCATGGGGGTGATGCAGAAGTAGGAGCAGGAAGATACTGTGCCCTCAGAGAGTTTGTGTCACAGTTTAGGAAACTCGAGCTTATGGAACCCTCAGCTTTTATAATGGGCTGCAAGCAAACCTGCCGACCTTTGTCCTGGAGGGAGACGTTATCTTTATTTTAGTGGACAGTGAGCAAACCTTCCCCCTGCTACACAGACAGCATCTCTATGCTCATACAAGAGCTTGCTCTGTGCACCCTCCCTATGGTGGTTCCAAACTCTGCTACGCTTTCCAAGACTTTCTGCTCATGTTTTTAGCCACTCACCCTGTATTCAGCAAAGGACCTCAGGAAAAAGCCAGATACAATGTGCTTAAGGCCCCCCAAGTCTTGCTGCTGAAAGCTGTTCTACGTTCTCCTTGAAGTGGAGAATTCTCTCCATCAGGCTTTGCATCTACGCTACATTTGTGTTCTCAGCCTCCCGCCCCTCCTTAGATTTTGCAAATACCCCCAGGGTAAAAGCAGCTACAAGTGCTGGCTCACCTCTCTGAGGTTTTGCTATTTCTTTTTTTTTTTTTAATTTCAGAATATTACGGGGGTACAAACATTTTGGTTACATATAATGCCTTTGCCTTCTTTGCCCAAGCCAGAGCTACAATCTCTAGTTTCTTAGCCCCTTTCATTCCCAGTGCCTCCGCAGCTTTTAGCTGCCCTTCCAAAGATGATTGCTGTATTTGATCGCTTTTCTCATAGGCAGACGGGCAGGTTTGCCCTCGGCTACTCCATCACTCCTGGAAGCAGGAGACTGTAATGGATTATTTTTGAATGTTAATCCAATTCCTATCCCTGGAATAAATCCAACTTTAATGTTGGCAATGTGGTGATTGTTTAATGTATTGCTGAATGTATGTGCTAAATATTTTCTATTTAGCAATTTTGTTTATAATTGTTGTCATGTTTATTAATGAGAGAGGCTGACTTGCAATCTTCCTTTCCTGTAATGTCCCTGGCAGGTTTTGGCATCAAAGTTGTGCAGCCCTCACAAAACAAGTTGGGGAAAGTTCTCAGATTTTCTATTCTCTGTTCTCTTCTTCGATGTGTGGAGAAGTTCAGAGATAAAGCTATTTGGGTCTAGAGTTTTGTTTGGGGGCAAGGTTTTTAGAGCAATATATATTATCTAGTTGTCCTTCAATGTGTTTTGATGAATTGTGTTTTTTAAGAAATTTGTCCATTTTATTTAACATTTTCAAATGTATTGTCATACAATTATATATAGGATACACATTATGTTTATATATAGATTATATTTAATGTCTGTAGAAAATGTAGTGATGTTTCGTTTTTCATACATGATAGTGAAAATTTGTTCTTCTCTCTCTTTTTCTGGTAAGTCTTGCTAAGAGTAACAGTTGTGTTACTTGTTTCATAGGACCAACTTTTGGCTCTGATTTTCATAATTTATCTTTGTTTTCTATACCACTGATTCCTTTTCTACTTCAGCCTACATTTTTTAGGTTAAATTGCTGTTGCTAGCTTTGTGGACATTTGCAATATTTATTTTCCAGCCTTTTTTCTTTTTTAATATAGGTACTTAAAACTATTACTTAATCTTCCCTATAAGCATGGCTTTATTATATCCCACAAATTTTGATAACTCATATTTATTATCATTCAGTTCAAAATATATTCTAATTTACTGTGTGACTTTTTTGATTCATGAGTTCTTTGAAGGATGCTACATAATTCCCATTATATTTCTAGATTATTTTTACTGTAGACAAGCACATACTCTGAATGATTTCAAATCTTTTGTAATTTGTTTGTTTTGTTTTGTTTTGTTTTGTTTTTGAGACAGAGTCTCACTTTGTTGCTCAGGCTAGAGTGCCGTGGTGTCAGCCTAGCTCACAGCAACCTCACACTCCTGGGCTCAAGCGATCCTCCTGCCTCAGCCTCCCAAGTAGCTGGGACTACAGGCACGTGCCGCCATGCCCAGCTAATTTTTTTCTATTTTTAGTTGTTTGGCTACTTTCTTTCTATTTATAGTAGAGACGGGGTCTCCCTCCTGTTCAGGCTGATCTCGAATTCCTGAGCTCCAGCAATCCTCCCACCTCAGCCTCCCAGGTGGGAGCACTCCCAGAGTGCTAGGATTACAGGCATGAGCCACCACGCCCAGCCTGTAATTTGTTGACGCTTTCTTTATGGCCCCATCATGTGGTCAATTTCAGAAAATTTTCCATGTGATTTAAAAAGAACATATATTTATTCTGTGGCTCACAGTTACAGTATTGTATATATGTCAGTTGGGTCATGGTCTTTCATTATGTTTAATCTCTACTGGGTTTTTTTGGTCTGTAAATTCTATTATTTATCAAGAGATTTCTGTTAAAATCTCCAATTTTGATTGTGGATTTATCTATTTCTCTTTTGATCCTGTCAATATTTGTTTTATACATTCTTAGGCTAAGTTTTAGGTGCATATAAATTTAGTATTGTTATATTTTCCAAATGAATTAATTAGTTATCATAACTCTTTATCAGTTATCAACTGTTATCAATAATTTTTTAATAATGTCATTTTCATCCAATATCGATAGAACTTCACCAGCATTACTTTTGCTTAGTCTTGAATGGTATGTCTTTTTCTTCCTATATAGTTACTGTTAAATTTCTGTGTTGTTATAGTTATGTGTCTCTTGTCAGCAGCATATAGTTGTTTTATAAACAAGGCTAACAATCTTTATCTCTTTTTTCATGTACCTATAACATTTTTAATTTTTATTTATTTATTTTTATTTATTTTTCCAGATGTATGAGATATAATTAAATTATACAAATATACAAATAAAAATTGTGTATAGTTATGGTGTATAACATGATGCTTTGATATACTTATACATTGTGAAATTATTACTACAGTTAAGCTAGTTAACATAACCATTACCTCACATCGTGATGTGTGTGACAAGAACATTTGAGATCTACTCTCTTAGCAAATTTTAAGTATACAATGTAGTATTATTAGCTATAATCATCATGTTATACACATTGGATCTTCAGAACTTGTTCATCATGCATAAGTGAAACTTTCTTTCTTTTAATTGGAGTATGTAATTCATTTACATTTAATATAAATACCAGTATATTTTGGTTTAAACCTATTATCTTGGTTTAAATCTGTTATCTTGGTGTTTGTTCTGTTGTTAATGTTGTTGTCTTTCTTTTTGCCTCTCTCATACTCTTTTGAGTTATCTAAGGATGTTTATCATTATGTTATCCCTTCTATTAACTTGTTTGATTTCAGTGGTTACCCTACAGTTTGCAAAATGCATCTTTCAGTTACTAGAATTTACCTTACATTGGCTTTTACCACTTCCTGGTCAATGTAAAGGCCTTAGAATTTGTGTCATGTATTATATACTCCCATATTTTGTGCTATTGCTGTCACATGTTTTAATTCCACATATAATTTATATATCCCCTATAATTTATAATCCCCTACTAATACTGCTTTAAACAGCCAATATATTTATTTATATTTACCAACATATTTGCTCTTTCAAATCTCTTTATTCATTCCTTTTGTTTACTATGCCTCCTTCCAGGATCATTTTTCTTCTGCCGTTAATATTTTCACTGCAGGTCTAATGGTAAAAAAAATTCTCTCTTTTTATTTACCTAAGGTACAGATTCTAGATTGGTAATAATTTCCTTTTTACGAAAAAACTTGCTACAATTTTGATAGGGATTGCATTTAATCCATCAATCAATTTGGAAAGAATTTATATCTTTACTATGTTAATAGTCTTCTAATCCATGAAAATGGTATGTTCATTTGTTTAGATCTTTGGTTTATTTCATCAGCATTTTATAGTTTTCAGTATAAAAATATCGAACATGTTTTGTTACATCTATACCTAAGTATTTAAATTTTTGAGTGATTGTAAATGGTATTATAGTTTTTAGTTTGGATTCCCATGTGGTGTTTGGCTGGAATAGAGTGGATAATGTCTAAGCAGTTACAATCTTGTTTAGCTGCCCCTTTCCTGGTATTCTGTCTAGAGGGAACATGCTTTTCCTTTTCTTTTTTTTCTTTCTTTTTTTTTCCTGTCTGCTCTCATTGTTTTTTCTAGGTTGCCAGTCTCTCCAGTATCAAATTGGGTAATTCTTATGTTCTACCTTTACATTCTGTTCTCTACATTCTACTTTTGAGCTATACAAGAAATCCAGGGAACCTACCATTATATTGTTCCTCAGGTCCTGAGGTCCTTAGCCAGTCTGCCACCTTCTCTCCACTTTTCAGAGTCTTCTTATATTATTTTGTACATAATGTCTAGAGCTTTTAGTTGTACTTAGGTGGAGGAATGGGGAAAACTACCTCTATTCTATCTTCCCAGAAGTAGAAGTCTCTAGATGTAAGCATTAATGAAATTTAACATGACTACACCTAAGTAGCTATAATGGTTTTGGTGTATTAAATAAAATATAAAACATACTTTCAAAGGTACATATGCATCAAAAAAAAGGATGTTGAAGAAAAAAATTACCTTCAGGAGGAGAAATTGTGCTCAAGGATATTAAAGAGAAACTTTATAATTTGTGTAAAATATGTTCCCAGATCCAAGGAGCAAAGGCTTTGATTTTGAGTTTCTTAATCCTCTTGGTAGGTGATGGGAGGATTTGACCAAATCTTATCTCAGGGAAAGAAAATAAATCTATATTTTATTTGAGAAAAAAGTAGCCATAACATTCTACCTTTCTACTGAAATCCTCTAGAAAATATTTCACCAATGTTTGTGCCTACTTAGCAAATACACTCCCGATGGTTCCTGCCTTTTCTGGGATTCTATTCTAAAGGGAGCTTCTGTTCCAGGTCGCCTGAACTGGTGGTCCACTGTGTGCACGAGCTGTAAACGGCTTCTTCCTTTGGCCACGACAGGGGACGGGAACTGCCTTTTACATGCCGCCTCACTGGGTAAGCTCCGCAGCACAGAGGGTGGCAGGGCTCCAGGCCTGCTCAATGCATTATTAAAGGGCAGACATATGCAAAGTAGGGCCACCTATGTCACTGTTATCTGGAAGCGTCCCTAAGACATGGAGCCCAACAGTCCTGACCTATTTTGTCAAGTAGCTCACACTTGGTGGAAAGACAGAACACACACAGGAAGAGACCTGTCATGATAGGTGGAGGCCTTGAACTTGAGCTTCAGGGTTGGGAATTAGAAATCGTGGCCTGGAGCAATCAAAGAGGACTTTCTGGAGGAGGTGAGATCTTTACTGAGATTTGAAGAACTTAAAAGAATAGAAGAGAGGACATTCTCGGTGGGGAGACCACATGGATAAAGCATAGAGGCAGGAATGCACAGGGCGTTTGGAGGCAGAGCTGAGCTAGGGGAGGCTCAAACAGGAAGTTTGGAGAGCAGAGCATGAGCTTGGGGAAATGCCGAGCCACCGTGATGACAGCTGTCAATGGTCGGCTTGGGCTGAAAAAGAACAACTGATTATGAGCTCTGAGCAGGGGATTCCCAGAGGAGCACCTCACAGCCGTGACTGACAGACAGACGTAGGTACTGCTTGGGTGAGCCACGGGGGAATCAGCACAGTTACAATATACAGCAGAGAGTTAGCAGCCTCTTCCAATGGAGATGTGAGCTTCCTGCTTGCAAAAAGCTGCACCGGCAGGCGTGGAGGGCAATATTTGGACGACTGAAGGTCATAGTAGATTTTCTGCAAGCTCAGTTGTCCCTTTCTAGGCCCAACCTCACCGGTTCAAGGCTGAATCCGTTTTGACAGGTGTGTTTGAGTTTGTGCCAGGGTTCCCAACATCAGGGCCAGTTGTTCCTCGTCAGCCCTGGAGGATAGAGTCTTTCCAGGAGACAGGACCCTCAGACAGGAATGTGGCCCTTGTTGGTAAAATATGCTTCCCTGGGCAAACGTCACCCAGAGCAAGGGCCAGCCCTCAGAACTTTCTTTGGACCAAGATGAGACTATAAAGGGCTTTCCCGGGTCTGGGAAGGGCCCAGCAGCACCCAGAGGAGGCTGCAGACCGAGAGCAAGAGGAACATTCCACAGGCTTGACCCGCAGTGGGAGAGGCAGACATGCCCTCCCACCTGCTTCCTCCCCCCGTCATGGCGAGCACGTCCTGCTCGTTGGCATTATAAAAGTACTACACAGTCATCATGGTAAGAACATGACAATCAGTAATTTCCCCACCCAGCTATGGCCACTTTTAACAGTGTGATATGTTGTCTTCCACTCTTCGGTCTGTTCTTCGAGTGAAATGATGATTTTCCTGGGTCCACAGTTTGAATCCAACATTTTGCCTTCAAAATTTAATTGCGAATTTTCCATGCTATTATGCTCCAAACACATGATTTTAGTAGTTAGCTTATATTTCATCATAATACTAATTGTTTCCCTATTACTGAACATACTTTACCAAAAGAAGAAACTGCTCATGTGTCTGAAACAGCAGCTTCATTGCTAAGTCTCGAGTGCGGATGTGCCTTTGTCCTTGAGATACTGCAGCATGTAGAGTCACTGTCCCTGTCAGCACCACAGGTGGGCAAATCCGCACCGCGCTGTGGTGTCATCTGACGGCAACTTTTTCCCCGTGAGCACAGTGGGCCCCCAGGCCTGCCTGGAAAGGGAGCGAGGCTGGACTCGCTCCACCTGCAGGGAGACTGGGCCGCGACTCCCCAGGGCTGCTCTGAGAGTTTCCAACAGCGCGGCAGTGAGCCCAGGGCTCCTCACCAGTTGTTCCTTTTATCCCAGCGCTTTGTTTTCATTCTGCGATCACGTAGCCAAACTCCACAGGAACAAGACTGCCCAAAGCGGCCATGTGACATTCACCAGCGGGGCTCATTGGAAACCTGCTGACCAGGCCTGCCGTTGAGCTAGGGTTGGGGACACACACAGAAATCACAATGACAATTCTGGAGCCAGGCTTGTAGGCAGACACACGTGGGACCAAGAGCCTCTCTCTGCAGGAGCCGAGACTGCCTGCGGAGTCCCGGGAGGCAGCTGACAGGCCTGAGGATGAGCAAGGAGCAGGGCCGGCCACACGCCCCCATCCATCCTGTACAAAAAGGCAAAGTCTCGCTCGCTAGAAAGCCCACGGCAGTCCTTGGTGATTGCATGTCTGAGGACCCACAGTCAGCGTGAGCCTTTACAAACATCAGTCAGATCCCGCCTCTCCTCTTCTGAAATCTTTCCTGAGGCTCCCAGCAAGTGCACCCCTCAGTCCCTGCCTCAGCCCCTAATCCCGGCTCTAGCCACCGTTCCCTCTTGACTTTTCTCAAGGACACCCCATGGGCGCCCCTCTGGACCTGTCCCTGGCCTTTCCCTGTGCCTGGGACAACCACTCGGCTCCCTCTGTCACCCGTTGTGGCCTTTGCTCCAGCTGATGACATCTCCACTTACATTGTAACAGATACACCCACCACTCCACGTTTTCCATCTGATTCATCTCTCCTGACATCATAAACTACATGCTCACTTCATGGCTGCCTCACTTCCCACTTTGCCACAATGTGTGCTCCATGAGATTTTAGAAGCTTAGTGTTTCCTGGTCACTGCCATGCATATTCTCAGCACCTTGAAGAATGAATGAATGAATTCCCTGTGCCCAGCACTGCCTGTCTCTTGACGCTGCTCCCATGGGTTGAGTTTCTTGACCACATCTGAGCCGCCCAGTGCACATGCTCACAGACAGCTAGTTTGTCTCAACAGCCAGCACAGGTGAGACTGTCTCGCTGGGAAGCAGGTGTGTTCTCTTGGGCCAGATGTGTGCTGACGCTCTGCTTGTTAGGAAGCTGAGATGCCCCAAGGCTACGGACATCAGATGTGGCCTGGAGGAGCCAGGATGCAAAAGGCCCTATGTGAGGACACATCACAAACTTATACCCCTAGGCAGTCTCCCACCCGAATGCAAGACCTAGACGGTGACCATTAGGCCCCTCAGGAAAAAGAATGGACGGGAATTATGAGCTAATGATGAAAATGGAGCAGCCGATTAAGGAGGCACCTTTGTGCATGCAGGCACGGGAGGCCAGCCCAGTGGGTCAGGGTGGTTTGAGTCACCTCTAGCTTGTCCCCTCCTCATGTCCTTTCTCTCCTCTGCTTCCCATGGCCTCCGTCTCTGCAGGAATGTGGGGTTTTCACGACCGGGACCTAGTGTTGCGGAAAGCTCTCTACACCATGATGCGGACGGGGGCCGAGAGGGAAGCCCTGAAGCGGAGGTGGAGGTGGCAGCAGACGCAACAGAACAAGGAGGTTGGTACCTGCTGGCGTGGCCAGAGCCCGGGACCCACACCAGGCACAGCCTTGGGCCCTGGTGGGATCCAGAGCCTGGCCCCCATGCCCAAGCCTGTATTTCCACACTTTGGCCCATGGAAGAGGATCCCCATCACAATAGCATGGCCCCAGCAGACTGCAACCACATGTCCACTCACACCTCTTTGAAGCATAATTATGAAAGCCATCCTCCTCCACTCCCCAAAGTGCCCCAACTTAGACAATGAATTGCTTGCACTGTCTGTGCAACCCACAGCCCCAGCCTCCACGTGTGAGCTCAGTCCAAAGAAAATCCCAGTCGTCCTTGCTCATGGAGAACATGAGCGCTTTGCCCTCCTGGAAAAAGACTCTGCCTGCTTTCTGATTGAAACTGGCCCGTTATCCCTGTCAACTTTTTAATGGCCAGCCATGAGCTAGGTGCATGCCCAGGAATGTTGGTCCCCTACACCATGGGGATGACCTTTGTTGGTGGGTGGACTCCCAACAGCTCTGAAATTAGAGATTGGGGTTTCTGAAAAGATATTGTCCACAGCAAGCCGTGGGGAGGCAGTGGCCACTGGCACGTGTGCCCAGCCTGGGCGCTGGTGGGGCTTGGACTAAGCCGGACGGTCGGCGCAGCTGGCCCAGGCCCGCCTTGGTGGGAGGGTGAGGAGACGGGGCAGCACCACTGGGCCCACCCCCACCTCCTCCCACTGCCCTTTGTGCCAGTCAGGGCTGGTGTACACGGAGGAGGAGTGGGAGCGAGAGTGGACGGAGCTGCTGAAGCTGGCCTCCAGCGAGCCGCGCACGCACTTCAGCAAGAACGGCGGCACGGGCGGGGGGTAAGTGCGGCCCCTGCTCTCCCCAGAGGTCACCTCGAGCCCCTGGCCCCCTGAGGCCACTAGCAGCATGGCAGGTGGTGTGGGCAGAGCATGGAAGCTCCTTCCCTGAGCTGTGGAAGACAGAAAGACTCCAGCTTTCGAGCATTAGATTCCAGACAGGACACACGAGAGGGCTGTGGGCGCTGGCTGGCCCCTGCCAGACACTGGGAGGAAGTGTCCGCAGCCCCCGCGTGCATTTCGCAGGCAGAGGCGAGCTCACTGGGCTGCCCCGCGTCCATCATCCTTGACCTCGCCGTGCAGAGTGGGCGGTGGCGGGCTGTGGCGGAGGCTCAGGGCACAGCCAGCTCTGGAGGTGGCATGTGATGGTGGTCGTCCCACACACCTCCATTGCACAAACCAGGCTCGGAAGGCTCAGGCTGCTGGGTTTGGGTTTTTTTCCCCCAACTAAATAACTAGTTTGTGGCTTCAAACAGTCACACTGAAAGTAAAAGTTCATTAAGCTAGCCTGGCGCTTCCAGAGGGCTCCGTAGATGTTACACGTGTTCTGGCCAAAAGGCTTCGCAGCTGCGCACAGCTTCCGCAGACACAGCTGTCGTGCTCTAGTATGGAATGAAGAGTGCGGCCCAGCGAGACGGCCACAGAGTCTTTGGCCACGGCGTATTCTTTGGCTCATGCTGTTTGAACCTGAAAACAAAAGTGTTGCTTCCTAGAAATGGGCTCAGCCAAACGCGAGAAAGTGTGAGTGTTGACAGCAAGGAGACCCACAAAAAGGACCAAAGGACGGCATGCAGCTCCAGGTGGCCCTCGGGCTCACAGGTCCCACAGCCGCCATCTGGGTCTCACCCACCCACTGCAGTGGGGCCTGGTGGTCCCTCACTCAAGGCCCCCAGTTGCAGGACAGACTCCAACAGGGCCCGCAGCAGCGCCTGGGACTGTGTTCAAAGATGAGACCCTCAGAAACCACAAACCCAAGTGCACGACTCCTGCAGGGTTGTGCCGTCACTTTGTTTTAATAATGTGGCAGGTCAGCCCTGACAGTCTGTCTTGTTTAGGATATTTGGGGACAAGCATGCTGAAGACTCCAGGGGCTCCTGGAAACCCTGCTTTCTTCTTTTTCACGCCCCTGCAGGGTGGGGAACCTGTGGCCTC
>VBSM01002223.1:18271313-18284316 GCA_008086735.1 Cheirogaleus medius | reverse complement strand
CCCGGCCCGAATCCTTCTAATAAAGGATTTATTTGTTCTGTGAAGTTTGGATTTGGTCGAGGGGCTGCACTTGGGGACCCAGAGGGCTGCATGTGGCCCTGAGGCCGCAGGTTCCCCACCCTCGGCATCGTTTTCTCTGTTGTCTCTCCCGCTCCTGCCACAGGCAGAGGCCCAGTAGGTGCTGGCGGGTTGGATACAGTCCAGGTGTCTCTGCCCAGGTGGGAGGGACAGGAAAGACAGCAGCAGCAATGACAGTGATAACAGGTGACCGTCACCACATACACATCCCTTGAGTACCCCGTCCAGGAGGAGCTGTGCCCACAGTCCGGGGCTGGTCAGCCTGTGTGACTGACTTCTCATCGGCCCTTGCTGCCTGCTCCCTGGGCCCCGAGGGGGTTCAGACTTGAATGGGGGTGGAGGGGGCATGTGGTGTCCACCCCATCTCCCCCTCACAGGCAGAGCAGGGCCACAGCAGAGAGGGCCTCCTCGGTGACACAGATGGCAGCTCTCTTGTTCTATCTGTCCCTTCTCTTCCCCTCACCCCTTAAGCCCTGAGTGGTGCAGGGAGCTGTGGGCCTTGGGCCAGTGGCGGAGACCTGCCCCTGCGGCTTCCTCTGCCAGTTGGACGCCTCCCCCTCCTCTGTGGACTCCCGAAGACCTTGCTGGGTCCCCACGCCCCCTTCGCCTTCAGATTGGTTTCAGTTTTAGCAATAAAAATGCTTCTAAGTCAGAGGCAATCAGTCATGGGTGGAAGATGTTATTTTTTCCCAAGACATTTCCTGGTCGTTTGAGTGTCCTCCGCTGTAACACGGACCAGCGACCTGCGGTGTACAGAGCTGGATTTCAGGGCTGCTCGTGCCCTCCTCCCTCGGGGGTGGGGGGCCTGGGGAGAGGCCAGACAACAGCCAGTGTGGGCAGGGACTCTGAATCCCACCAGGGCACAGGAGCACCCCCCCCCATCACCTGCGCAGACCAGGGCTAGGAAGCTCTGTCTGGCATGGTACCCCAGCTCTTGTGGATTTGAATGGTTCCAGAGGCTCAAATCCTTCCCCCGTGGCCTCCCATGCAGGGCTTGGGGTTGTCTGGCCCAGTGTCTGCAGCTGCACTGGGTGGTCCCGCAGATCCCACAGCAGCAGGTAAATTCCAGGAGGCAAGCGCTCCTGGAACCAAGGCTGTCTGGCTGTGTCATGCCACTGCGGTCAATGTGTGGGGAGCTCCCCTGAGACACAGCCTTTTTGTCATTTCACATGACCATCCCACCCTTATCCTCCCCTCTGGGTAACTCTCCAGGTGTTTCTTCCCCTCGCCCAACTCCCCGCCAGGAGAGGTCCCCCTGCTGCAGGTCCCACCTTCTCCACAGCACTCAGGGCCTCCTGCCCCCCACGGGAGGTGCTGGGGCTGGGTCCTGGTGACCATGCTCTGCACTTGTGCCTGGCACCTGTTCCATCTCTGATGACAGGAGGGCAGACAGCTCCCACCCGGGGAACACACGTAGGGGCATCTCAGGGGCTGCTTGGAGCAGGTGGCCATTCACACTGTTGCCTGGGCATCATCAGACTTGTCCCCTGACACAGCCATCTCCTCTTTTTCAGCCCATTTCCCATTAGACACTCTGACTTTGTATTCTTTATGTTTCTGTATGTTTTTTCTTTTTACAATGAGCATGAATTCCTTTTGTTATTAAAAAATGCCAATGAAAATGCTTACTTGCAAAACATTCAATGGTAGGGTCTGAGTGATCAACCATAATCTGACTAAAGGATCTAGGTCCCTTTATGAGTCTCTGTGATGACCCAGACATTGCCCCATCCTTGAGTGAAAGTGTGGTCCCTGGGCCTGGAAGTCGCAATTCTGGTGACCACATCACAGGAGAGAAGGAGGAAGCTGGGAGTCAAAAGAGAGGAAAGCAGACAGCCAAGCATGGGATAAATGCATCCCCAGTTAAGAAAAGAAGGAAAACTACTCGTTCTGGAGAGATAGGGATGGAAAGTGTGGTGGTGTTGGGGCGCTAGGTGGAGGTGGGTGAGTCCCTGGGGCACAGTGGGACAAGGCAGGGGGACAGTGGCACCATGGTCAGGCCCTGCGCTGGGCACTCCGTACCTTGCAAGCCTAGAGTACCCCTTTCACAGACTGGAAAACTGAGACCCAAGGGGACTAAGTGACTGTCCCAAGACCACTAAATGACAGTGCTGGTGCTGCTCCCAGGACCTGAGACACCAGGTGCAAAACGTGCCTCCAACAAGGGCTGCTGCGGAGGAATGTGCGGTCCTCTCCAGCCAAGAGTGAACTTGGCTTGCCCGTCACCAGAGCTGCCATCCTGGGGGCTCAAGCCCAGGTGAGGGGCTTTGGGAAGAGGGGTGCTCCCCAGAAGAAAGAAGGATAATTCCACCCTGAGCTTTGCAGTTCAGTGCAGAAACCAGTGCTGCAGCGAGGCTGTCCGTTGCCAGTGAGCACACGTGGCCCCTGGCCCCCACACCTCTGGGAAAAGAGGGTGGTGCATAGTAAGAGGAGCCCAGTTACTTGCTCTGAAACTGAGAACAGCTCCAAAAGCGATTAGTGAAGGCATCAGGGTACTTGTTCTAGTTTCATGCCGACCGAGATATGAGAACAAGGAAAAGGACCCTGCCTTGTAGACACTGACCTGAGACCCGGACTTAAATGTCCGAGTCTTGGTTCCACGTGATCTTGAGCACGTCTCACAAGCTCTCTGAGCCTGTTTTGTTCATCAGTGACATGCACTTGGTAGTACTCTCCATGCCACGCTGTCAGCTTTTGATGAGTATGTAATAAACCACCCCAAAAATGAGTGGCTTAAAGCAGCAGCCCTTAGATTTGCTCACGTCCCATGGATCAGCAGTCTGGCCTGGAAGTGTCTGGAGCCCCTCGTGCGACGTAGCCAGGTGACAGTTCGTCTGGATGGAGCTGGATGGTCCCAGAGAGCTTCACTCACAGGTCTGGGGCTGGGAACTGGCTCTCAGCTGGGCCTCTTTCTGCATAGGCTTTTCTCCTGGTGGGCTTTTGTCCTTGCAGAGACCCAGACTCTACGATACAGTCCCAGGGCAGCCCCCAACGTGCAGATGCATCTGGAACCTCTGCTTGCATCACGAGTGCTGATGTCCCTCTGGCCAGGGCAAGTCACGTGGCCTAGCCAGCCTCAGGGTGGGAAGAAAGACTGTCTCTTGATGTAAGGAGGGGCGTCGCCACGTTGCAAAGAGGCAGGCGCTCAGTGGTCTGCGGGCCTGAGTGCAGTCTGCCGCGTGCTCTGAAGCTCTGGGTGTGGGGTGGTGAAATCACAGATTTGACAGTGCTTGGAAAGGACTTTCTTACACCTGTGGAAGACTGTGTCGTGCTCAGCCGTGGGTGGGTGTGGTGTGCCTGCTGCCTGCGTGGTGTGTTGTGAAGGCCCGTCACAGGCGAGTGCAGAACAGGTGTAAGAATCAACAGCTTGAGCTGTGCGGTGAAGATGACCATTTGAGTTCTTTTCGCTCTACCTTTACCTTTTAAAAGAACCACTTGTTTCCTGTTTGCTGAGACAAGTGAAGTAGCAGCTGGGAGGCCAGTGGGACAAGGGGAGAGAAGAGCAGAGCCTTGGGGACAGGCAAGGACCCCCAGGACCTCCCTCAGGGATCTTCTGTCCCAGCTCCCTGCTGTCCTCACAGCTCCCTGCTCTGCTTTCTCATTGCAGTTGAGTCTCTGTCATTTCTCTGGCAATGTGTTGGCTGCATTTCTCCTTTATTGGCCTTTTTCAGAAATAGCTGGAATCTTAAATGATTTCCTAACTCACAGTCTGAGAGTCATAAATTTCAGTCAGTCTTTTAAGGGAAAGCAAGTGGCATTTCATTCCTGGGCAGTGCCCACGCCACAGTCTGGCGCTCCCAGGCCGTGGGTAGCCCCCGCATGGGAAAGGAGGCGTTCTGTGGATATTCCTTAAGGCTCTGTGACGTTCATCAGCAAACTGGGCAGAAAAAGCGTCTGTTCATGTAAGGTGTCTTTACTCTGCAGATGTGGGATCCAGGTCAGATTTTTTTTCCAGAATATTATGGGGGTACAAACGCTTCAGTTACATAAATTGTCTTTGCACCACCAGGGTCACAGCTACAAGTGTGCTCATCCCCCAGACAGTGCACACCACACCCATTAGGTGTGAATTCACCCATCCCCTCCACCCCCTCCCACCTGCCTGATGCCCTATGAATGTTACTTCCATATGTGCACATAAGTGTAGATCGATTAGTGCCAATTTGATGGTGAGTACATGTGGTGCTTGTTTTTCCATTCTTGTGATATGTTACTTCGAAGAATGGGCTCCAGCTCCATCCAGGATAATACCAGGCATATTAGTTCACCATTTTTTATGGCTGAGTAGTATTCCATGGTATACATATACCACATTTTATTGATCCACTCATGTACTGATGGGCACTTGGGTTGTTTCAACATTTTTGCAATTGTGAATTGTGCTGCTATAAACATTTGAGTGAAGATGTCTTTATTATAGAATGTCTTTTTTTCCTTTGGGTAAATACCCAGTAGTAGGATTACTGGATCAAATGGTAGTTCTACTTGTAGCTCCTTGAGGTATCTCCATACTACTTTCCATAGAAGTTGTACTACTTTGCAGTCCCACCAGCAGTGTAGGAGTGTTCCTATCTCTCAGCATCCACGCCAACATTTCTTGTTTTGGAACTTTTTGATAAAAGCTATTCTCACTGCAGTTAAATGATATCTCATTGTGGTTTTGATTTGCATTTCCCTGATGATTAGAGATGTTGAGTGTTTTTTTCATGTTTGTTGGCCATTAGTCTATCTTCTTTTGAAAAGTTTCTGTTCATGTCCTTTGCCCACATTTTAATGGGTTTTTTTAATTTTTTTCTTGCTGATTTCCTGAGTTCTATAAAGATTCTAGTTATCAGCCCTTCATTGGACATATTGCATGCAACTATTTTCTCCCATTCTGTAGATTGTCTGTTCGCTCTAATGAGAGTTTCCTTAGCTGTGCAGAAGCTTTTTAATTTGATCAGGTCCCATTTATTTATTTTTGTTGTTGCTATGATTGCTTTTGGGGTCTTCTTCATAAATTCTTTGCCTAGGCTGATGTCTATAAGAGTTTTTTAAAGACATTTCTCATTGAAAATAGGGCCAAAGTTGACACTTTATCTATGAATGGTTCTCAAGTAGGTTCTCAAACCTTCCCATTAAAGAATCTACCCTTTATCACTGTGCTTTTTAATAACTGATAGTTTCTTATTTGATCATCTGTTAGTCCCCACCCCTAGGCCCGCATTCATGTGCACACATAGCACATGCGCACACACGCATGCACACACAGAGCATAGTGCTAGAGCTAAGTAGATAATAAATATTTGCCACATGAATGACCTCAACTTATTGATTCCAAACAGGGGGAGGATGAGTCTTCTCCCTCAGGCCACAGTGGCCACTGCTGAGAAGCTCCTTCCAGAGCCCAAGAGGAATTAGGTCCCTTCAGGGTACCAGGGGGACCCACTCCTTCCATCCTGGCTTCCCGAGCCATAGCTCTTGGTAGGGTCCCTGCCAGCCTATGCTGTGCCTTCGGAGAATCCGTCATAAAAGCTGCTGTCTGGGCAGACAGCGCGTGGCCGAGCACAGAGGCCCCGGCAGTGCCCAGGCTGGCTTCATCCCTGCGAGCCTCCTGAGCCTGGCTCTATGGTGCAGGGCCTGAAGGGGTCGAGTCACACCACCTGGAAAGGCTGCCCGTGAGGTCTGTGCCTGGGGAGACCCACGCAGCTGTGAAAAGGGGTGAGGAGTGCCCCCATACACCCCACTGGGGATATCCCAGGGACACGCTGGGAATAGGAAAAAGCAAGGATCAGAATAGCGAGTCTAGCATTCTGCCTCTCACCCAGAGGTGTGGGGTGTGTGCGTTGTCTGAGTGTGACAGCACACACATGCACTTACACTTTTAAATGAAAGGTACACCAAGAACCAATTACTATGCCCCATACGTGGGGCAACTGCAATTTATCATCCAAACTCATTCATTTTGGAGAGGAAAAGTGGACATTGACCACTCAGAATGTCCCAAGCAAAACAGGGTGTGATCATCTCACCTGGAGGAGGGAGACAGCCTGGGAGGCTGCACCCAGAGCTCCCCCACTGTGTGGCTGGGTGACTGCCCTCTGGCAACACCTGCAGCCCCCAGACTGGCTTCCTTATCTGTGACATGGGCTCTTGCTGAGGGTGGTCTCTAAGTGTTATGGCTGCAACTTAAGCCAGGGCACCCCCAAATCTGCATCTGCTGCTGTTCCCTTGGACCTGAGATCCCATCTGGAGCTCGCTTCATGGCCTCTGCTTCTTGGTCCTGTCAGGAGGGGTCCCCAGCATGGCCTCTGCTCAGGGCACTTCCCGCCCCCATTTTCCTCAGGGTGTTTTTGTTGGGTAGGTGGTGTGTCCCTGCTCCTGGAAATTCTCCCTCCTCAGGCACACACTGAAGGAGAGGAGGGGGTTACCCAGGGTGCGTGGCACAGTGCAGGTTAAGAAGAGCTCGGGGCATGCACATCTTTGAGGATGAAGTCATTGTATTGCACGTTAGTCTTCTCAGCAGTAAATGTTGATTATTAGGATTGTGTCTTTGCCCAGAGACTAGATTCTACACACAGTCCCAGATCTAACATTTTCTCAGTAAGCTCATAGGAAGAAAATGTGAAGCCTCAGGGCTGAAAGTGGGAGTGAATTTTCAGAATTGGTTTTTCTGGAGCTGATTTCTACCAATGGGCTCTGATTGCAGTAACTCACACATGCAGGTCCTGGTTCCAAAGTGTCGTCCTAGACATGATCTCATTCGCCCCTCTGTTTGAGAGCCCCCAGCTAAATTGGGGTTCCAGTATCAGAGAGGCTAGCAACCCTGACCTGGCAGGAAATGAAGAGGAGCTGCACTTGGGTGTGTACAGCATGCCTTTCACAGGGCACTTCATTTACCTGCAAATGGCCTGATGCCTGATTGCCCCGCCCACAATCAGGGGGTCCCTCACAGAGAAATGTGATTATATTGGCAGATGCTCTTGTGGCTCTTGACTGACTTGTACCTACTTTAATCCTGCCACACCATCACTCTGACGCTGGGGCCCAACTTGTGTTCTCTCCGGCATCGAGGGGAAAACCCAGCCTAGGGTCGCCCCTGGTTCTTGCACTGCAAGGCCCAAATTTAATACATCACCACAATGGGAAACAGTCCAAAGATTTTCATTTGCAGATGCTGGGCAGAGAGGGAGGGTACAATGAGTCAGTAGGGCAGTCCTCCATCCCAGGGTCGTATGAGGCAGGAATGAAGAGTCAGAGGGAGAGAGAGAGAGAGGAGGGAGGGCGGGGGGAGAGGGAGGGAGAGAGAGAGGGAGAGCGCGCCAAGGCATCTAGCAGAGTCTTTTAAAGGATCCAGCAGGAAAGTGGGGAGCCCGGCCTCCTAGGGGGGACAGATGCCTGTGTTCTCATCTCTGGCCACCAGCTTGAGCTATTTGGGTGTGGTGTTCTACTTCCAATGCCCAGGCCACAACCTTCACTGTGCCATTTCCATTACAATCAACTCTGTGATGTCTAAGCATTCGACCTTGTGCATAGTGACGGGTACTGTTTGAATAGTGGAGACTGGAAGCAAGTAAGGAAGGGCATTATGATGCTCAAGTTGCCCCAGGCTAGAACTAGGACCCTCTCTGCCACCTCTTGGTTCACTGAACAGGTTCATAGTTGCTCACCTGGCTCCCATGCTCAACAGCAGAACTAGAGTGAAGAAAGGTCACTCTGCTCCAGGCTCTCCTCCCTCACCTCCTCCCAGCCACCCTATCAGTAGTGCTGACTGAGTCCAGCCATAAGGATCCATGCTATGCATGGCCCACCTCTATGCCTTGGCCCTAGCACAGAACTGGGGATGAGAGGATGGGTAGAGAGATGAGTGGGTGGGTGGATGGATGGATGGAAAGATGGTGGATGGACAGGTGGGTAGGTGGTTAGATAGACAAATGGATGGATGGATGAGTGGGTGAGTGGATGGATGGATGCATGGGTGAGTGAATAGATGAATGGAAAGATGAATGAATAGACAGGTGTATAGATGGATGGGTGGATGGATGGAGGGGTAGATAGATGGATGGATGAAGAGATGGATGGAAGGATGGATAGACAGATGCATGGACAGCAGATGGATAGGTGGTGGAGGGATACATGAACTGCAGATGGTTGGAGGGAGGGAGGGAGGGACAGAGGAAGGTGCGGATGAGTACGTGGATGGGCATATGGCTGGACAGATGGGCAGAAGATGGATGGATAGGTAGATGTTATATGAGGGCAAGAGTTACCTGAGGGCCTCTGCAGTGCTTTTCACAGCACCAATATATAGTAAGTGCTCGATAAATATTTGCAGGTTTTTCAGTTTGAAATACAATGGCCCTGATTTAAATTTTGCATGAGAAGAATGCCATGCCACTACAATGGTGTCTAACACTTAGCCTTTGCGCTATTGTCACCATGGGCCCCCTTCTGTGTAGCTATTCAGATACCAGAGTGTTCCGTCAGGGAGAGAAGATGTGACTCCGAATGCTGGACTGAGAGGCTTCCCCTTCACCTTGCCCTTCCTTCTTCCGAGCATTAATATCTGACTCATGAGCAGCTCATCTCTTTCCAACATTGATCTCCCTATTCACTGAATTAGGGAAAAAACAGTGCTCCAGATTTATAACTGGGGAATTTTCCCTCTGAGTGTACAGGTTATAACTCCGTGTTCTCTCCTCTGTGTTGCTTATTGTCTTGTTCAACCATCCACTTGCCCAGCACTTAGTGCACACCATGTGACGGGGACCAAAAAGCAATTTCCAGAATCACTTGGCCCCCAAACACAGCAGCTTGGCTCTCAGGTGTGGCTGGGCAGGATAATCAGCTGGGATGTTTTAAAATGCACACCCAGGAGCATTGTGTTTGGACTTGGCATCTGAATATATATTTAATAAATAGATGTGTGTACATGTGTGTATACATATTCAAATCAATACATATTTAAAACATTTCTCTTCCATTTCCCTTCCTTTCCTAAAAACTTCCATCCTAAAGCCATTAGGTGAGGCAAAGCCAGGTGGGCACCTGCAGTGGGGTGGGGGATGGTATGGCACAAAGGACCATAGCTGGGGTGTCAGGGCTAGACAGGGCGAAGAGGGCAACCCCAGGGAAGTGGCAGCAGAAAAGGTGGGAAATTGCTTACATACAGGGAGACTGAGCAAGTACGTAAACACTTTAAGATTAATGGAAACGAGGTTTGTCACTGATGGCGAAGAAAGTTACAAGTAGAATGAGTTTTGTAGGGTTGGGTGGGAACTGGAGGTATCAGTGAACTCCTGGTTTTCTATTAATATAATATTGAGATCTATAGATAGATGGATAGGTATAGAGAGAAAAAGAGAGATGAAAATAAAGATGCAAATGTGTATGTGAGTGTGAACTTGGACCATCTTCTTGTGCCAGGAAGCAAGGACGTGCTCTAGAACGTGATGAGAGGAAGTCATACGGACACAGGTCCAGCTGAAATAAGCCACTGACCGAATCAAGGCATATTTGAGCATCCAAATAATCACACTAAGGGCTAATAACCCAGGAATAAAATAGAAAACCAAGAATCCATAGTGATATTAAAAACCATCTAAAGGTTTGGTGAGGACTGGAATATCTGCATAGGTTCGAAGTTCCTCCCCCAAAATGCTTGTTAACTTCAAAGGGGGAATGAGGGGCTCCGCAGGGCAAGGCCTGGCAGATGCCGTCCAGCGGTGGTCCACGTCAGCATCGCCAGCGACAGGACCATCTGCGGTTCCACACTGCCTGCCAGGACGCCACAAGGAGGACTCGGCACAGCCCAGTCTGATCTAATTGCGAAGAAAGAGAGAAACCCAGACTAAGGACACTACAAAATACCTGGCCTGTAATCTGCAATGTGTCAAGTCTACACAAGTCAAGGAAACCCTGAGAAATGTCCTAGGATGAAGGAGACTAAAGGGACACCACAACTAAGTGTAGCAGGGGATCCTGCACTGGAACCTCTGTCCTAACAGGCATTATTGGGACAACTGGCACGCCGTGCATGGGGTCTGGTGATTGGATGTGTCCGTGAGAACACGGCTGTGTTGTAGTTATGTAGGAGAATGTTCTGGTCATAGGAAATACACACTAAATGCTTCCACAGTGATGGGGCATCAAGTTCGCAATTTCCAATGGTTCAGAAAAATAAAAGCTATTTTCACTACATGTGTAATGCTTTGTGATTTTTTTATTGCTGCCAATTTTTTGAACTATTAATATTAAAATAAGGTAAATTGAATCACAAAAGAGTAAATAAAAAAGAACATAGGTAGTATAACTCCTAAACTCCCGAGGTGGTCATGATGCATTCCCCAGGGTTCACAGCCTTTGTTCTAGAAGCAATGGGAGCAGTTGGCTGGGGACTCTGTCTGGGGAGCTGCTTCCCCAGGCCACGCCAGCCTGCATTCTCAAACAGGGCCACATTTTCCGGCTCTGGCCCCACTTGCTCCAGTCCTCACAGGCTCCCTCAGCTCATTCTGAGGGAGCCCAAGAGCCACCTCTTGGGTGTCTTGGCTGGGTATTGCCACCTCGACTTGCAGGCACTGTGGGTGCAGCCAGGCCCCATCGTGCTGTGAACACTGGCTCTCTGTCCAGTGCTGCTCCCCTTGGGTGGCCCTGTTGAGGAGGGACATCAGGCTGTGGTCTTTGGCCCAGACATTTCAGAGTCCAAGTGAAACATGCCTTGGAGCCTCCTCTTCCCTGAGCCTCAGACTTGAGCCAGGAGCATGGGCCAGGGAGGGTCTGAGCAGCCTGGGTGGCACATTCAGATCACTTCCCTACTCCTACTCTGAGGACTGAAATCTGGGCAGCTTCTCACTGTCATCTTCCCTCATGGTATTTCCTAGAAGGCTCCTTGGGTCTTGGTAGTAATGACCCCCCCAGCCCATCAGATGTGCCCAGGCCTCCCTGAGTCCCTGAGGGATGAGGCTTTAGCCTATACTGCTGTGCCTGGAAATGAACAGAAGAGGACCCCCATCGCTCCGGCCCCCACCGCATCCTTGTGAAGCACCCCAAGGAACCAGGCCCTCAAGGCCACAGGCTCTGGTGGGCCACCTCTGCCTGCAGGTTCTCTCTGATTCATCTGCAGAGACCACCCAACCCAGGGTGGGGGTGGGGAGCTGGGATTTATACATTGGCCGCTGGCAGACGGCATGGGAGGTGGCCTCGGACGGGGTAGCTGCCAGGGTCCGTGGAGATCAGACCCCAGTGGGGTGGGCTCAGCCCCTGCACAGAGTGTCCTCCATTCTCTCCACCCCCATCCTAATTCTGTCCAGTGAAGGCCTTGCTCTGTTTTGTCTCCTAGTGTGGACAACTCTGAGGACCCCGTGTATGAGAGCCTGGAAGAGTTCCATGTTTTTGTCTTAGCCCACATACTGAGAAGACCAATCGTCGTTGTGGCAGATACAATGTTAAGAGACTCAGGTGGAGAAGGTAAGTTCCTCAGAGAGATGTATTTTATTCATGACCCAGACAGCATAACATCCCAGTTAAAGAACAGATTTAAAGGCCAGGATGTCACTCTGTGTGGACACATAGCGTATTATTTCTCATTTATCCTCGATTCAGCATGTTTCTTTTTCCTCCGCAGTGGCAGCAGGGGTTGCTCTTGGCCATCCGCCCTGCATGCCAGCAGCAGGTGGCCATGAGAAATCTGGCCGTGTGAGGGCAGGGACTGACCCCCATCGTGTGCCCAGAGCACGGCCGCCACTGACAGCCTGTACCCCTCCAACAGCCCCGAGCCGTGTCCCAGAGCCACTCAGCCCTCCTGCCCCTCTACGGGCTACACATGCGTTAAAAAGAAAAGAGAGACAGAAAGTGAAGGGCCACTCAGCAAGGTTGTGGTAGAATCAGAATTGGCAGAGCAAGAGGCAGGGAGGAGCAGGCTGCTATGGCTGCCCACCCAGGGCCAAGCACCGTGCACGGCCCCTTGCCAGGTGTGCCCTCCTTCTGCCCCACCACAGCCTCTCGGGGCAGACACTGCCCTCCCGCTTTACAGACGAGGAAACGGAAGCCCAAAGGGGTTCATCCGGGGCACAAGTGCTCCAAAGAAGCCTGTCCTCCTCTGGGCTACTGCTTCCCAGAGCGTCCCTCTAGCCCAACTTCCATCCATTCTCCCTGGAGCCCTCTTGCAGGTGGGCCTTCCCCCGCCACCTCTCAGCGGGATTCTCCTGCAGGCAGAGCCACACTGACCAATTTAAACAAAGGGAGGGTGGAGAAGGAATCCTAAAAGCTGGTGGTCAAAGATGGCCCTGAAGCTACTGTCTCTACAGCCACCACTGACTCTGGGACCTAAAGGCCAGATTCTTTATGACCAAAGAGCAGACGCTCTTTCATTCCTGTCTAACTTACGACTTGGTCCTGGAGCTCTCTGGTTGGCCCTGGCTGGTTTCTTTGGATTCCATAGAAGAGGTTCTCAAAATATAAGACAAATACACTCTCAGTTAGCACAGATACAGTTGTGTATACAGGCACCTTAACGAACATTAGGAGAGGAAGAAGTACATCCAGAGCAACATGGGTTTCTAGGCTGTGACTGCCTTCCCTGTGCTCACGGCAGAGCCCCCGGGGATGGCGGGGGATGTGCCCTCAGGCTCTGCTGCTGCTCACGCCTCACCTTTGTCCGTCTGTATCTGCAGCATTCGCACCCATCCCATTCGGGGGGATTTACCTGCCCTTGGAGGTCCCTCCCAACAGATGCCACTGCTCACCTCTGGTTCTGGCCTACGATCAAGCGCATTTCTCTGCCCTCGTGTCCATGGAACAGAGAGACCAGCAAAGAGAACAAGGTATGCCCAGCTCCTGAGAGACCGTGGGCGCCTGGGACAGGGGTAGGGGCAGGGCCATTGGTGGGACGTCCTTAGTGGGATGTTGTCGGGGAGACCTGGGTGGTGGGCATAGGAGAGCACAGGGA
>VBSM01002223.1:18243009-18271213 GCA_008086735.1 Cheirogaleus medius | reverse complement strand
TGTAATTAAATGTAAATATTAAAAAAAAAAAAGCCCTTCAACATCAGGAATTGGCAAACTACAGCCCACCACCTACTTTTGTAAATAAAGTTTTATTGGAACACAGCCACATTCATTCTCTGATGGATTGTCCATGGCTGCTTTTGCACTAGTGCAGAGCTGAATAGCAGCTGCAGAGACTGTGGCCTGCAAAACCTAAAGCATTTACTAACTAGCACTTTATGGGAAAAGTTTGCCCACTCCTACTCTAGAGTAAGCTTTTGAATCAAAAGGTCAGTATTTCCTTTCAAATCGTTATAGCTGAGTTTCCTACAAGTAGCCATTTCAGTGCTGCTGATGGGCGGCTGGGCTGGCACCACAGCCTGTGCACTGCACAATTCTAGGACACCAGTTGATGTCTTTGCTGGGGAAATAGGGGAATTTTGTTTGGAACGCTTGCTGCTTTCTCGTGTTAGCTACTGTAGATGTGTGACTAGCTGAGTGAAGAGGGAAACCCTTCCTGTTGTCACCTTGTTTCTGGTCTAGGCCAAGAATCCACCAAGAGACTGAAGGACAGGCAGGATGGAATAGTTTCAGGGTCCAAGCCATTGGGTGTGGTTGCAGGGAATTGGAAGTGACTTGTCCAGCCCGCCACAGGGCAGGAAACTCAGGGGCGTCTGGGTCTTTTACACTGAGTGTGTGTATCGTTGGAAGTAAATACAGCAACAAAACTGCCCCCATCAGGACGCTCAAATGCTACCCTTTCCTGTAGATGGCGCTCATGGAAGGAGCACAGCCCAGTGAGCAGAACCCAGCCTCCCTCAGCCCTCAGCGAGGTGCAGCACCGGAGTGTGCGCTTCCTGGCATGACAGGGGAGCTGGGAGTGAGACCCGGGGCTGTGCGGTAGGAGCCGGAAGTGAGGGCAGCTCGGGGCATTCGCTGACCTCTTCCCAGTGGCTGAGGCAGAACCACAAGGGGCTGCACACGTGGTGCCGTGGGCACAGGGTCCCAGGAAGGGAGAGCAGGCCAGAGGCTTCAGCCAGCTGTGATGGGCGTGTCACGTCGCCTTTCTTTATTATTTCCAGATACCTCACTGGCCAGGGAAGGACAGGAGGCCTTCCTGCCTTTTCTGTTGTCCCTCCATGTTTCATCCAGTAGAGCCTGCACCTACTTTGTGAGGTTTGAGCTCTTCTCGGGGCTTCCCGCAGCACTGGGGAGACGAGAGGGGCCTTTCTCAGGGCCTGGGATCCAGGCCAGGGCTGGGCCCTGTATCCAGTCCCAGGGGAGTCTCTGTGATCAGGGAACAATGATCGTCCCAGGGCCGGCATCTGCCACTAATGAGCGTGGGGTTCAGTCACAGCCTGCTTCATGAGGCCACAGACTTCCCAGCCCAGAGCAGTGGAATTTTTACTCCCTTGTCCCTGCTCCCTCCGCACTGCCACATTTTAGGATCCAAATTCCCTATCATCGGGAAGATTCATGTTTATGGAAAAAACCTGTACATGTATGTTCTGGTAGCTTTGCAATAGCCAAAAACTAGAAACAACCCAAATGTTCTTCCAAGGTGAATGGTTGAACAAGCGGTGGTATGTACACACCATGGACTTCTGCCCAGGAGGAGAAAGAAGGACTGTGACACACACAGGGGCCTGGATGGGTCTCAAAGGAGTTATGCTGAATGAAAAAAGCCAGTCCCAAAAGATTACGTACTATATGTTTCCAGTTATGTAGCATTCTTGAAATGACAAAATTCTAGAAATGCGACAACAGATTAGTGGTGGCCAGGGATTAAGAATGGGGAAAGGGTGGTGGAGGGAAGTGGGTGCTTATAAAAGGGAAGCATAAGGGACCCTTATGGTGGGTGATGTGACTGTTCTGTGTCTTAAGTGAGATTATTACATAAGTCTACACGTGATAAAATTGCATAGAACTAAATACACACACATAAACACAGACGAGTATATGTAAAACTAGTGTCATCTGAATACAATTAGCAGATCAAAGCCAATATCCTGGTTGTGATATTGTACTATATAGTGAGCAAGATGTTACCACTGAGGGGGGTGCGAGATGTGTACCCAGGACCTCTCTGTATTCTGTCTTACAATTGCATGTAAATCTACAACCATCTCACAAGAGAAGGTTCAATGTGCTCCTAAATATGATAAACATGTATTGACTAGCAGAAATATTAATGGGCTAAAATTATTAAAAAGCCTTATTTATCATTTTTCCTAACTACCTTAAAATACAGATTTGGGGGCAGCAATTTGGATAATCCATTCTTTTTTACTGATCTTTCCCAAGAACCAGCTTTCGGTTTCACTGATTTCTGTCAACTACATTACTGTTTTTAGTTTTATTGATTTCTGCTCTTATTGTTATTATTTGCTTTGTGTTTAATATGCTATTATTTCTCTAGTTTCTTCAGGCAAAAATTTAGATTACTAATTTGGGACCTTTCTTCTCATCTGATATGAGCATTTTAATGCTATGAATTTCCCCCTAAGCACTGCTATAGCTACATCCCACGAATTCTGATGTGTCACATTTCCATTTTCATTCTGCTCAAACTAATTTTTAATTTCCCAGGAGGCGTCCTCTGACTCTTGGATTATTTAGAAGCAGGTTGTTTAAGTTCCAAATATTTGGGGAGTATTTAAATATTTGTTACTGATTTATATGATCTGAGAACAGACTTTTTATGATTTCTATTCTTTTAAATGTGCTAAGATTGGCTAAACATATGTATCTAGCTTGTTCCATATGCACTTGAAAAAAAATGTGTATTCTGCTCTTCTTGAGTTCTATAAATGTCAATTAGCTCAAGTTCTCTGATAGTGTATCTCAGGTCTTCTGTGTTCCTTCCTGATTCCTGCCTACTTGCCATGCCAATTACTGAGAGAAAAGTGATGAAATTTCCAACTGTAATACATTTGTCTATTTCTCTTTTCATTTTTGTTAGTATTTGCTTCATATACTTTGAAGCAGTGTTGTTAGGAACACGCATGTGTATGGGATTATTACATTTTCTTGGAGAATTAACCCCTTTATCATTATAATGTTCCTCATTTTTGCTGGTAACAGCCCTAATTCTAGAGTGAACTTTGTATGGTATTAGTATGGCTACTCTAGCTTTCTTGTTATTGGTAAGTATCTTTTAACCTATCTATGTCTTTATATCTATAATGGGGTTCTTTAGACAGTACATACTTGAGTTTGCTTTTTAATCCAATCTGATAATTTATCTTTTAATTAATATGTTTTGAGCATTTATATTTAATAGTATTAATGATATGGTTGGATTAAAATTCACCATCTTTTTTTTTTTTTTTTTGAGACAGAGTTTCATTCTGTTGCCCAGGCTAGAGTGCCTTGGTGTCAGCCTCGCTCACAGCAACCTCAAACTCCTGGGCTCAAGCAATCCTTCTGCCTCAGCCTCCTGAGTAGCTGAGACTACAGGCATGTGCCACTATGCCTGGCTAATTTTTTCTATATATATTTTTAGTTGGCCAATTATTTCTTTCTATTTTTAGTAGAGACAGGGTCTCACTCTTGCTCAGGCTGGTTTCGAACTCCTGATCTTGAGCGATCCTCCCGCCTCGGCCTCCCAGAGTGCTACAATTACAGGCAAGAGCCACCGCACCCAGCCTAAAATTTACTGTCTTGCTAGCTCTTTTCTATTAATATTTGTTCCATCTGTTCTTTGTTTTTCTTTCTCTTTCACTGTCTTATTTTGGATTAATTGGGCTTTTTAGTGCTTCCACTTTATCTCCCCTATTGACTTATTATACCTCTATTTTTAATGGTTAGTGGTTTCCTAACCACTGAGGTTTACAATAAACATGTTTAATTAATGAGATTCTATTTTCAAGTAATATTATTCTACTTCATGTGTTGTGGAAGGATATTATGACCATGTGTTCCCAATCCCTGCCTCTCATGCTCTGTGTATTATCAGACATTGCATTATTACATCTTCTATAAACACAAAATGCACAGCTGCTGTCTTTGCTTTAGACAGCCAGTCAGCTCTCAGAACAATTAAAAGGAAGAAGAAATGAATTTTATTTTCACATTCATTGATTCCATTTCCATCACTCTTCATTGTATAAATCCCAAGTTTCTGCCACCTGAAGAATTTCCATTAACATTTCCTGTAGTACAGGTCCCCAGGCAATGAATTTGCTCACTTTCATTTGAAAAAGTCTTTATGTCTCCTTCATGTTTTGGAGATATATTTGCTGAGTACAGAATTCTAGATTAGAAGTTGTTTCTTTCAGCACTTTAGAAATGTCAGTCCATCATCTTTTGGCTTACCTATTTTATCCTGAAAAGTCTGTCATAATTCTTATCTTTGTTTCTCTCTATATAATGTATTTCTTTTTTCCCCCTCTGGCTGCCTTCAAAATTTTCTCTTTGTCTTTGCTTTTCAGAAATTTTAAGATGCTGTGAATAGTAATCTTTTTGTTGCTGTTATTTTTCCTCCCTGGTGTTCTCTAAGCTTCTTGAGTCTGTGGTGGTGTTTGTCATTCACGTTGGAAAATTCTCAGCCATTATTTCTTTAAATATTCCTTTTGTCTTGATCTCTCTCTTTTCTCCTTCTAGGATTGCCTTCACACAGAACTTAGGCTATTTGATATTGCCCCTAGCTCTTAGTGCTCTGTTCTGTTTCCCACCACCTTTTTTCTCTTTGTGTTTCAGTTTGTGTAATTTCTATGGCCTATCTTGATGTCCACATGGTTCTTTTATCAGCTGTGTAAAGTCTACTGACCAGCCTCTCAAAGTCACTCTTCACTACTGTTATTGTGGGCTTTTTTTTCATGTCTAGCATTTCCATTTAATTATTTCTTATAGACTTCTTCTCTCTGCTGAAATTAACCATCAAATCCTGCGTAGTATCTACCTTTTCTATTAGAGAGTTTAACTTATTAATCAGTTTAAAGTTCCTTGTCTGATAGTTTCAACACTTGTGTCATCTCTGAGTCTTATTCTGTCAGCTGCTTTGTCTCTTATCAATGCGTAGGGTTTTTTGTCTTTTCTTGTTCCTCATAGTTTTTAGTCGAAAGCCAAAACAAAATGTCTTAAGTAGGACAATAAAGATTAAGGTATATCACTTTTATTCTGGAAAGAGGCATACCTTTCTTTTTTCTAGATCTTTAGAGTTTGGTTTGAATCAGTCTAGCCAGGACAGCTGAGGGAGGTCACTCCCCTGCCCAGATGCAGGGACACAGAGCCTGCCTAAGACAGAGGATTAATCAGAGTGACAGAGAACATCGCCCTTAGTGCACCCAGTGTTTGCTGCTGCCTACCCTCTGCAATTTAAGCTTTTGTTCCTTAGTGGAGATAAGAGGGAAAAGATCTGTGGCAGACACTTTCTCAGCATTCTTGCCAATCTTTTGGGGGAACACTAGGTTGGGTCCTGTGGAGAGGAGACTGCAAATGCATGTGTATTTCCTTTATATCTTCAGCCTCCAGGTTTCTATATTATTGCACTAGCCAACACTCTTCCTTTATCAATTTAACAATTTTAGCTGAATTCTTACTGGTGTCCAGCTGAGTCAACCCCTCTTAAGCTCATGTCTGTCTCTCCTTGGAGGCACCTGTCTTTCCTTAGATGTGGGATTAGTTGTTTCCCCATAACTTCAACTCGCTGGTGGGTTAATGATAAGTTGTGAAGTTGCAGTTTGCCTGACTTCTTGTTGCAATGGTGGAACAAAGCTCTTCCAGCTTTTCACATCCCAAACAGAAACCAGAAATCTCCATCCTTTTTTGGAAGAGAAGTACTCAAAATATGTCCAGGCTAGTGTGAGATGGTATCTGTATGCTTTCTGGCTAAAAGATAGGAGAGAGTGTTTTCAAAACAAACAAACAAACAGAAAACAACAGCAAAAAACCCTACCTTTCCAGGCTTATTCTGAAAAGCGTTTGCTGTTCTGGGCACGTGCCACCAGAGGGCAACCTGCCACATGACTACCCATCTCACTGGGTGAGGCCAGGTTCCAAGTAGGGAGATGTCAGTGTGCACAGCAAGAAGCAGAGGTATCCAGAGCAACTGACGCTCCCAAGGAGGGCTTGTTTCCTCAGCCTCCCTGGCCTGTACTCTCCCCGGACTCCCCGAGCCCTGTAGCCACAGCCCTTACCACAGGCCACAGCTGACACTTTGCAGAGAAGATGCCTTCCGCCTCGCCCTGGGTGTCTCCTGTTGGGAGCAGGAACATCCATAGAACCTCTGTCAGTGTCTGGCCTTCACCCCACCAAGACCTAGGCTGAGGGCCTGCCAGGACCCTTCTGTGTGGGCAGGGACTTGCACCTTCAGGAGCATTCCAACTGCACACTCAAGCCGTGGGCAGCCCAGGGGGTCAGCTCCAGCCCAGCTGTGGAAGGCAGGAGTTCCCAGGAGCCCCACCGCAGGGAGGTGAGGGTGACAGGGCTGTGGTGTTGCCCTAGCCCAGAGAGTTTATCTGAAACAAATAAATCACAGTCACAGTGGCTTATCACAATAGAATTTTGGTTCCCATGCAAATAAAGTCTCAAACAGGTGTTCCTGATTGGCAGGCAGCTCTTCTCCAAGCGGGATCTGGGAGGCCACTCCCGCCATCTGGCAGCTCCACCGTCTTCTGCAGGTGCTGCACGTGCAGGAGGGGTGTGGGGGAGAGCACCGCCCCTGCCCAACCACATCACCCAGCACCTCCCACATCACTTCTGCTCATAGCCCATGGGTGCAGTTCAGCACCTTTCCCTCCTAAATGCTGGAGTAGGAGGGGGTGCTGAGGAATGTAGTCACAGCTGGGCAGATGCTTTCCAGTGGCTACTCTATCCTGGGAAGGGGGTGGACAGCCAGACCTAAAATGCCCAAGTTGCACCCACAGGAACTGCTTCTAACAGATTATTATTGCTCTAGAACAATATTTTCCAAATCTGCCTGATCTTAAGAACCACAGGGGATGCTATTTAAAAGGTACTTTCCCTGGACACTCTGGTTTGGCCCATGTGTGCATGGGGGCCGGGGAATCCAAGGAGCTGCACTAAGCTGACAGGTCTGGTTAACAGTGTCGATGGGGAGAGCCTCTGCCACCACCGGCCCCACTGGTGGGAAACCAGGCTACCCCCCTGTCTGGGTGGTGACTCATGGAACTATGGGACAAGCTGCTGGGCATCACCCAAGGGAGGCCTGTCCCTGAGCCAGCCCTGCAGCCCTCCCTGGGTGTGTCTACCCTGCAGCTTGGCCCTGGGAAGGCGGCCACATCACGGCAAAACCCAGCAGGCTGCAGCTGAAGCGAGCGGAGCCGCCCCTGACCATCCAAGCCAGAGCACTGCACTGCTCAGTCCCAAGCCAGATTAAATGAAAACCCTTAAGCCTGTCGTTGGTCAGCAAGGCTGTTTCCCTTATATGGGGTGGGGGAATTGAGGGGAGCAAGAGGAATTATTCCCACTAACGTTTTCTCTAGCAACACTGGAGGGCAGCATTGAGTCAATTTTCCAATTTCTTAGCAGAAAATCAATGGTATTCAGTCTTAGCTTTTATGTATTTACTTGCCTTTTCGTTCTTGCCATGGCACCCTTGCCACGAACCCTAGGCTCCAGCAAAGGCATGCGGCAGCTGGCCAGAGGCCCTGGCTGTCCTTCTTTGCTGTGGTGTGATTCCTATGCGTGGGGCTTGCAGGACAGCCAAGCGGAAGCCAGAGAGGAGGCTGCAGCTTCTTGGAAGGCAGAATTGGGGTGCCATCTCCCCACCTCTTCCTGCTCATCCCTGACAAGGCCCTTAGGAGGAGTCGATCGTGTCACTAGGGACCCCTCTCACAGGGTCCTGCAGCAGCTCAGAAGCTTTTGGCAGATCCCAAATAAACCTGCAGACACCCCCCTCCATCCTAGCCCTTCTGGGATGGGCCATGATTTCCCACGGGTGGTATGTTTCACTCAAGAGGTTTCATGGGGAATCAATCCCTCTGAGAAATGACTGGCCAGTCGCTCCTCACTGCAATCTCCACGTACACGTGACCTCATCAAAAGGCTCCCCTACCCCGCCCTAGAAAGCCTTCCCCACTACTGCCTTCTGCCTGCTGTTTACCCTTTTGGGGCTCATCACTACCTGACATTATGAGGTGCTTGCCAACCTTGTCTGTCCCCAGCACAGACAGCTCCCTGTGGGCAGGAGTGGGCAGGTCCCTGGGTCCTGGGTCCTGGGCACTGATACAGACTTGCTGCAAGAAATCACAAACCAGCAGAGGTCAGCAACACCTTGCTCACCTGACCTGCACACTCACCCTCCTCTGGAATGAAGCGGGGTGGCCTCACACAGTGCACCTAGCTAGCCTGGGTCCTTCCTCAGAAATAACAGAACAGCAATAGCTTTTTCCTATCCTGATGCCCAGTGGGCTATCTGCCATGGACAGATCTAAAGAGACACAGAATCCAGGTGATACCTCTAACTGCTCTTCAATGTCCATATTAACTATGAAATTTTAAAAAACTATCAATAGTGGTTTTGAAACCTATAGTCTTAACCTCCTGCTGGCACAGATATTCTGCATGTATTTCCGTTTGGTTTACTTATTGCCCAGATACCTGGCTTCAGAGTCCCCTTCCTGTCTGCCCTGGCGATAGCTGGGGCTCCCAGCATGGCTCTTTTTTCTGTTCCAGCTGTGATCCCCCTGACGGATTCTGAGCACAAGCTGCTGCCTCTGCACTTTGCAGTGGACCCTGGCAAGGACTGGGAGTGGGGGAAAGACGACAACGATAACGCCCGGCTAGCCCAGTAAGACCCTACTCTGCACCCCTCAGCACCATCTAGGGAGGGCTGCCGCTGGGGCTTTCTGGGGCAGAGCTAGACCCCTTTGCTCCTCCTGGGACAGCTGGTATGCAGGCGGGCGGGGTGCACGCGAGGGCCAGCTTAGGGCCTGGTTCACTAGGTGTTCTTCTTTTACCAGCCTTATCCTGTCACTAGAAGCGAAGCTGAACCTTCTGCACAGCTACATGAATGTGACATGGATCCGGATCCCCTCTGAGACCCGGGTAAGCCTAGTGTACACTGGGACTGGACCTGGTGGCTGGGCTAAGGTGACTTAGCACCAGCCTAGCCCGGGGTGCATCCTCCCAAAGGCTCCCAAAAGCTTGCCTGCCCTCGCCTGGCTGCCCAACCCCAGCTGCACCTGCAGCCTGGGAGCCCCCACCCACTGTCCTAGCTGTCCCCACCACACATGGGCCAACCTGGCTCTGGCTTGAAGTAACTCTGATTAGACATGGTATGTGTGTGCACACAGATGTAGGCGTGTGTGCACGCATGCACACACTCCAGCTAGGGGATTTTTTGTCCCCATTTTCTGGAGGAGAGGAATAAACACACCCACTCAGAAAATAAACCATAGGCAAGTCACAACACAAATCTATCTCTACGGAGATCGGAACATGATGTGCTGCGGCAGAGCAGAATTAATTATAAACTGTGTGGGTCCTCGGAAACGCCAGGGAACCAAAAGTGTGATTCCTCAGCGCCCCCTCTTCCTCCCCGCCCAGAGGCGGAGGCGGCGCAGTGGTGGGTAGAGCTGGCAGGGCGGTGAGGAGGGGGGCCCACAGCCCCCCAGGAGGCTACCTGCCCCCTCCCCCCTGGAGGGCTGGTGCTGCCCCTACTTGCAGATGCCGAGAGGGATTCATTTTAAGCATCTGACTGATTGATGTTTTTGTAATCTCTGCCAGGGAAAAGGATTTGTAAAAAAATTGCTTGCAAATAATTGGTCCTCCCCAGATGTCAGTTTACTTAGGCATAAAGTGGGGCTCACAGGAATTGTTAAGGGAGTGACGTGAGTAGCGCAAGTCCCGCCGTGCCTGGCACAGTGCCGCGCAGAGAGCTCCCGGACTTCAGCCTTTACCTGGACTTCATCCTCACAGGGCTCCACGAGGCAGGTCCTGGTACCCCATTTTCCCGATGGTATAAGTGACAGCCATTCGGGGCAGGGTCTGAGTCCTGCCTTTCAAAGGCGTGGAGTATGCCAGTGGTGCTGTGGATGTTCTTTCTCAGCCCCCGTGTGGGGTGTGATGGCAGCAGCTATAGGTCTAGAATCTAGAAGGCTCTTGCACTGAAAATGGCTCTGCCCTGCAATGAGCGGGGCCCCTGGCCAGGCCTTGGTGGCCTCCAGGTCAGATGCAGGGCTCTTAGCAGACAACCCGGGCAAGGGTCTTCCAGCTGCAGGGCTCACAGCCTGAGCTCCTCACTGACTGTGCTCCCAGCTGGCACCTCCTAGCACCAGGCACACCTCCCTTCCCGGGCCCAGCCCTGCCCCTGCGTTTCTGCCCTTTGGTGTCTCTGGCACACCAGACCTTTCCCTCCTCCCAAACCCAGGGGAGAAGGGAAAAGAAGGAATTTCAGAATGGGAGATGCTGAGGGCCAGTTCTGCCCACCTTTACTTCTGGGTAAACCTATCAGGTTGCAGGAGGGTAACTGTCTCTTAAACCGCTTGGTAGGGGTTGACAAAAAGTCTGTGGGAGGGGCAGTGGGCCTTCTCCCAGGCCCCTCCCCTGGAGGCCAGGGTTCAGGCATGAGCACTAGTTCCTGCCACATGCAGGTGTAACAACAGGGAGCCCTGCCCTTTGCCCAGTGACACTCCGTCAGAATTCTCTCTTCTCACCCAGGAAGGTCCTCCACAAATCAGCAGTAGGTGCTGGCTGTCCTCTGTATCCTGCCACCTCCCTTCTCAGGCTCCCTGCCTGCCCCAGATGTGGGTCCTCTGACTGGCTGCCCCCGATCAGTGGGTCTCATCCAAGGTGTACACAGAGATGATCCCTCCCCAGTGTCCCTCCACCCCACCCCATATCCCTGCAGAACTTTTCTGGGAATAGGAACATCTTTTCTGCTGAGCCTAGGCCTATTTCAGAATCCTTCTCAATTTAGCACTCTGCATTGCCAAACTGAGAAAGGAACCCTAAGGTGATTTGTCATCACTGATTCAAGGGGATGCTTGTTCCAAGATCCAGTGGATGAGGTGGTGAGGGCAAGGTTTCTGTCCCCTGCCTGGAGTGAGTAAGTGAGACATCTCTGTAGGAGAGACACTTTTGTGAAAGGTGTCCTCCCCACCTGAAAGCCTCCACATTTACAGAGAGGCCAACCTGGGACCTGTGTCTGGTCAAGCAGGCAGCGGCACCAGGGTCTGGGCCTGGTAATTCTCTCTTAAGTGTGCAGAGACCACGGGTCGCAAAGCCAGGTGAGTTATCCGCACCCTGCCCCACTTCCCCACTCCGGGTTCTAGGCTACAAGGTATTCGAGTTCACCAGAGAGAGAGAGAGGGAGTGCACGCAGGCTGGAGTCCTGACCCAGCCTTCCACAAAGCCCTCCAGGTCCGCTTTTCATTACTGCAGCAGACCGGAGCCCACTTCCATCTGCTCATTTCCCTTAAGCATCCCCATCCCAGCCAGTCTCCTAGTCACCAGAGCAGCAGTCACGGCTGGGACGGTGAGGCTCGAGGACCCCAGCAACACACGTGCAGGGTCTGTCTTCTTGGGCCCGTGCAGGGACAGCTCTTCTCTAAACCACCTTCCTCCCCTGCCCTCCTTCTCTCCCCACAGGCGCCCCTGGCGCAGCCGGAGTCCCCGACAGCCTCCGCGGGGGAGGACGTGCAGTCCCTGGCCGACTCGCTGGACTCGGACCGCGACTCAGTGTGCAGCAATTCCAACAGCAATAATGGCAAGAATGGCAAGGACAAGGAGAAGGAGAAGCAGCGCAAGGAGAAGGACAAGACCCGCGCGGACTCCGTGGCCAACAAGCTGGGCAGCTTCAGCAAGACGCTGGGCATCAAGCTAAAGAAAAACATGGGCGGCCTCAGCGGCCTGGTGCATGGCAAAATGGGCCGCGCCAACTCCGCCAACGGCAAGAACGGGGACTCTGCGGAGCGCGGCAAGGAGAAGAAGGCCAAGTCTCGCAAGGGCAGCAAAGAGGAGTCCGGCGCGTCGGCGAGCACGTCGCCGTCGGAGAAGACCACGCCGTCGCCCACGGACAAAGCGGCGGGCGCGTCGCCGGCCGAGAAGGGCAGCGGGCCACGGGGCGACGCCTGGAAGTACAGCACGGACGTGAAGCTGAGCCTCAACATCCTGCGCGCCGCCATGCAGGGCGAGCGCAAGTTCATCTTCGCCGGCCTGCTGCTCACCAGCCACCGGCACCAGTTCCACGAGGAGATGATCGGCTACTACCTGACGAGCGCGCAGGAACGTTTCAGCGCCGAGCAGGAGCAGCGGCGCCGCGACGCCGCCACCGCAGCCGCCGCTGCTGCCGCCGCCGCCGCCGCCTCCACGGCCAAGCGGCCGCCGCGCAGGCCGGAGGCGGAGAGCGCACCGGGTCCCGAGCGCGCCTCGCCGGGCCCGCCGGCCGGGCAACCCACGCAGCTGGTGCTCAAGTTCAAGGAGCGCCCGAGCCCCGGGCCCGCGGCGGGCGCACGGGCGGCGCGGGCGGCAGCAGGCGGCGTGGCCTCCCCGGGCTCGGGCGGCGGCGCACGGCGCGCGGGCGCCAGCGGACAGACCCCCGGCCGCAGCCCCCCGGCGCCGGCGCGCCAGAGTGTCATCCACGTGCAGGCGGCGGGTGCGCGGGACGACGTGTGCGCTCCGACCGTGGGCGCGCTGCGGCCGTGCGCCACGTACCCGCAGCAGAACCGCTCGCTGTCGTCGCAGAGCTACAGCCCGGCGCGCGCCGCAGCCCTGCGCACGGTCAACACGGTGGAGTCGCTGGCGCGCGCTATACCCGGCGCCCTGCCGGGTGCGGCGGGGGCCGCGGGCACGGCCGAGCACAAGTCGCAGACCTACACCAACGGCTTCGTCGCCGCGCGCGACGGCCTAGAGTTCGCCGACGCCGATGCGCCCGCCGCGCGCTCGAACGGTGAGTGCGGCCGCAGTGGCCCGGGGCCGGCGCAGCGGCGCTGCCAGCGCGAGAACTGTGCGTTCTACGGGCGCGCCGAGACCGAGCACTACTGCTCGTACTGCTACCGCGAGGAGCTGCGGCGGCGCCGCGAGGCGCGCGGGGCCCGGCCCTGAGCGCGTGGCGCGGCGACAAGGTTTTCCCTGAAGGATTTCTTTTCCATTCTGTCGGTGTCTTTTTTAACATGCCCTGGTCAACCGAAAGGCCGGCGCCTCTTCTGTCAGTGCTGTGTACGTGTTTGGTCAAACGTTCCTAATGGTGCCTGAACCTACACTGACGCCACTCAGGTAGTAGATGGATAGGAAACAAGTCATACTGTTGGAAGTGGGTGTGCTAGCCTAGCATCTGCCTCGTACCTGTGGAAACTCAATAGCCATTGCAAGAGTATTTTTGTTCCTCAATAAGAGAAATAAAGAAATTCGCAGCCCTTTGTTTTTAGAAGGGAGTGTTTTACATGCTTTTTTTTTTCCTAATATAGCGACTGACCTTTTCCAGGTAGCGGTCACTTGTGTACGGTTGGTACCACCCGGGATGCAGGAGCGAACGCGCACCTGGGACTGGTGGAGGCCCCTCTGCGGGCTCCCACCTGCTTCCAGTCCTGGGTCGTTGGGGGGCATACACCTTGCCACCCGCTGGCGCTCGGGTGGTCACTGTGGCCCTTTAGAAATACATGACTCCATTTCATAAGCAAAACCTCCTCCCGCAGCCCCCGGCTCTAGCAACATTCACACTGCCATCCACGCCGCGGGCGTCCGTAGAGAGGGCATCATCGGACAACCTACCTCGCAGGGCGCAGTGAGGTATAGCGAACGCTCCTGGTGCCGGTACCAGGCAGCTCAGGTGACAGGAGCTTTCCAAAGACACCTTGGGTCCAAAAAGCAAAGTTCTGCACTCACAATTTGGATTTGCCCACGTATGAGCAAATAGGACAGCCTGCTCACATTTCTCCTTTGAAGACACTTCCACTGTGGATTGTCACTGGAGGGCTCCTAGGAGGTGACCATCGGTGCCCCAGGAGAGAGGCAAGGAATTGACCCTTTGGTCACTGTGTAAGCCCCCACTAGGCTGTGCCTCTTTCCAAAAGGAAGAGGCTGAGGAAAGCCAGGAAGGAAGCCACTCCCCGCCTCCACACACACACACACACCTGCATCTATCTGGGTTCAGCCAGGTAAAGGGGCTCACTGGGATCGGCCCCCTCCCCAGGACGGGATGACCCTATCCCTGGCTCCTTAACACATTGAGGGAGCAGCCTGATCCCTGAGCAGTCTCTTTTTTGGTGCCTCCTACATTTCTTGAGGAAAAAAAAAAATGTGTCCTTAGCTACCCTGTTCTGAGCAGCAATATGCAGCCTCTTCCTTCCAAGATTACCTCTGGAGAATACCATTCTTGGCCAAGGACGCTGAGGAGCTAAACCTGCCTCACTAAGGAGCAGTCTTGTTTCCGAGAATTGCAGATAAGCTGGGTAAAATGCTCACTAACAAAGAACACTTTAAAACTTGTGAGAGCCTTAGAATAGCCTCTGATAATCCTAAGAAAGGAAGTGCCCAGCTTTCTGTGAGTGTATCCTCAGAAAATGCAGGAGGTAGACCATCTCTTCATCGGAGCCAGCTTCTCCTCCAGAAAGGATGCTTTTTCCCCGACTAAAGATCAGCAAAAGCAAAAAAAAAAAAAAGAGAGAGAGGATTTTTTTTACTTGTTTGAAGAATTATAATAAAATAGAGTATCTCCTGTAATTCCTTTTTATTTTTAATTATTCCACAGCACGTGGAGTTTTCAGTAATTTATTCAAGTTTTGCATAAATGGTTCCTTAAATCAAAATTATTTATTAAATAGAATCTTTAAGAAGTTTTTTGAACGTTTTACTTTTCTTGCTGAACAGTATTTTCAATGTGTGGTAATTACTGTATTAACATCCACGTCCCTAATAGTGCTGAGGTTTCTTTTGTTATTCAGAAGAAAAAAAAAGTCGTTTTTAAAAAATCTCTCATTGAGAGGGTCTGTGGCAGCTTTTTGGACTGATTCTTCATGACACGCTAGACAGCTGCCTTGCTATCCAAAGCTGTGGGGTCACAGAAGGTTCTGCTTCAGGTGTAAACACCGGCTGCTCCTCATGCTCCTCGCTCTGAGGTTGAGACACCCAACCTTAAAAATGCTTAAATGTGCAGTCAGAAACCAAACCCATGTGCACAAGAAGGCATAAAGAGCCCATGTCAACAAGGCATAAAGTCAATTCGTGTTTGGTTTGGTTTTTTTTTTTTTTCATAATGTTAAAACAGCCAACCAGAAATTTCCAAAACTGGCTATGCAAATCATTTCTCTTTCTTGTGCTCTCTGCCAAGTTTAAAAAAAAAAGAAAAAGGCAAACTGAAAATAAAAATGGTCTATTGTAATAAAGGAAAACCTTTTTAATCCGGCAGAGTAATATGTATGTATTATCAAAAACGAGGACCTATTCTGTCCTTGCATTTCCAAGTTACCTCCACCCCACTGGCATCTGATGACAAATGTAGCCTGAATAAGGGCCTGAGATACAGCTGCTGGCTGCACCGTGGGCCCCAGCTTCTCAGTTTGGTCACGAGGCAGGCTAGCCGCTGCCTGTCGCCGCCTGCTCCAGGCTGACACATTACCACCCGGTCCATATCATTTAAGAATAGCCATTTCCTTTTGTGAGAGATCTGGATCCATCCTTCCTCTAAACAGTATTTAAAACTGCAAAAGGGAGACAGCCTATGGTTATATTAAATGTACTAGTCCTGTGCGCCAGTAGCATGCTCCAAGTTCAGAACTCTCTAGACCTGGTCCCTGGCCAGACACCAAATTAGTTCATCAGGCCGAACAAGAACTATTAGAAACTGCGTTGGTTACATGTGGGACAAGGGGTTCCCTCATCTTTTATGACTTGGGGACCCTTTGTGGGGCAGGAACAAAGAGGGAAGTGGGTGAGCCCCTCCAGGGCACAGGGCCCTGCAGCCTCCGCCGACCCTGCCTGTGAGCGGCCTTCTCCATCTGATCTGGCCAAACTTCCCCTGCTGGGAAGGACAGATGTCTCTAAGTGGCTGCAAGTTTCCAGAAGGATCCCAGATACTTCTAAACCCCTGTGGAGGTTATTTCAGAAATTTACTTCACATTTCCTGCACATAGCATTACCTGGGTAAATGATTTTTTAAAAAAAAAATAATATATTGTTGAGGGAAGGTGTTTTTCAGTGTATTCTGTTTGTAGATTTTATGCTGTGTTATGTTGAAATTTTACAAGCCAAGTTTAAACTGTACTATAGAAATTATTTTTATATTATTTTCAGAACATGCCACAGAGCAATATTTTGCACCCTTTATTGTCACAGGGTTGTCCCTTGGAAGGGTAACTTGAGGTGGGAAAGGGCTCCATCATGGGCTCTTGGGATTTAAATGCTTTTTGCTGTTTGTTCAAATACCCTCGGAAAGTGGGAATGTATAAATGTCTCTTTTTTTTAATTGAAAGCTTGATTTTCTTTTTTCTGTTCACAGATTTTGGTACTGCACCTTTCCTCTTAAATGAATACTTTATACTCACTAAGTTACTGTGGACTTTTTCTTACCTGTTACCGCCCAGTGGCATTTGAATCTATTACCTTACGAATTAAATGTTGTCCCAAATGATTTTCTTTATTAATTCCAGTAGCTTACTGTCAAGAATTGGGCGGCTTGAGATAAAAGGACTCTCCGTGCCCCCCAGGCACACACCTCCGGGTGTGGAAATTCTCCAGTCAGTGCCCACTGTGTCTCTGGGGAGGGGTCATGGGTACATAGTCCCCCCTCCCTTAGCGTCCAGAAGCCTATTTTGCAAACTACTCTACTTTGCAAAAATAAACTTAACCTAGAAAACTATATTTCATATTAGTTTAAGAAAAAAGGGCTGTACCTATCAGTGGTGGGAAATGTGTGCAAGAAAAAAAAAAAAAAAAAAGACTTTGCCAAACCCGTGTGTGTAGTTCCATTCTTTGTGAGTCTTTTTGTTTACTAAGAGACCTGGAGTAAAAGCCAAAGGCATCTACTGCATGTTTGGGGTTTCTTTCTTTATGGCATGATTCTTTTTTTCCTCATCTTGGTGTGGACTTTGCAAATTAAGTTCCTCCAGTATTGTTTTCTTTCTCTTTCCTTTCAATGCTTCTAATAAGAAGAAAACGTGTTTCCATAGCTGAGTGAGCCCTGCCTTGTCATTCGGACCTCCCGGCTCTGGCCTCAGCCTCGCTGGGCTGCTCTGGCTGAGAATCTGGTTCTGTTGTCACCTGAGGGCAGATATACCACATGAAGGGCCCAGTGATGACTGGCACACCAGGTGCCAGGGAGCAGGCAGCCCCTTCCAAAAGGCCTTAAAGTGGTGGCTCTCTGGAGATCTCTGGGCACCACTTTCCCATTTACTCCTGGCTCTAAACTCTCTTTCCTACTCCAGCTGGCCTGTTTTGGTGTGGCTGTCCAGGGCAGTGACCAGGCACTCAGCTTGGTTCTTGTTTAATTCAAGTCCATCCCACTGCCCATGTCCACTGGGCAGTGCTGGGTCCCTTGGCTCCGAGCGCTTTTTTGCCAGTGCTGCCTCGCTGGCACAAGGGCGGGGCCAGGGTAGTTCATCCTAGGGCAGCCAGCACACACGAAGGTAAGGGCCCCCCACACTCAGCCCAGGAGGCCCCCACTGCACTTCCACGGTGGACTGTTCTGCAAGCCTTTCATGACATCTCTAAGGCAGTGTGCCAAATGGTCTGTTAGCAGTTACACAGGTCGCTTCTTTCCCAAAAGACCTGTTCTTCCTCCCTACTCCACCCCCAGCAGAGAAGAGCAAGGGAGATGCCTTGCATGGACCCCTCAGGAACAACAGGTATGTGCAGTCTGTGCAGCATGAGCTGAAGACACACAAAACACAGGAACAGCACAGAAGCCATTATCTCCAAACCATGCTAGGAATATTACTGTTTCTGTCTATTTTGCCAAATAATTTGTTGAAATTTGCATTTGTACTATTTTAGTCTTGAAGAAAAAGGGGCCCCACCAACCCTCATTATGTATATACAAAATGATGCACACTGCTTATATCTTTTTATTCCTCCCAGAGAGTATCTCAAGGATATATTAAATATATATACATATTATATAAAATTCGTTAGTTTATTATAAGGTGAGGAGTAACAGTTGGTTTTAAGAATAAATATAGGCTGAATCTACTCAAGACCAAAGCAACCTGTTAATTTAAGGACAAGTTAGTGAAACCAGCTGTTTCAGAATATATCTACAAACACCAGAGGAATACTTTAAATGAAGAAACAACCTCCCATCACAGAGTAAAAGCCAAGTCTTGCAAAGACCACTCCCACGCCAGTACTTCTCTCGCCAACTGCTCTGCCCAGGGAGGTGGGCCTTCCTGCCATCCCTAGTCACCAGACACCCTCCTGCCTCAGGGCCTTTGTATGTGCCATTCCTTCTACCCAGAACATTCTTCCCCCAGAGAGCCACCTGGTTCACCCCTCACTACCTACTAGTCTTTGCTCCAATGTTACCTTTCAACGAGGCCTTCCTGACTTCTGTGTTTAAAAGGACAACATCCCACCCTCCCTAACCGCCTCTCTATGCATCTTCCTCTTATACACTTAATCACTATCTGAGTGCAACATAGGTTAATTATTCATTTATTTATTTATTTTATCCCCCCCCCCAGCCCCCATAGAATGTACGCTCCATGTGGGCAGGGATTTTTGTATGTCTTGCTCACTGCTGTATCCTGGTGCCTATGACAGTGCCTGATATAGATATTAGGCACTGGAAAATATTTGTTGAAGAAAAGAAATGGAATCAGTAATTTGTTAGCTATTAAGAGGCCAGAAAATGTCCATTCTATCCTTCATCAAATCTAGATTCTACTACTGTCCCTGATTGTGAGAACGTTAGCTGATCTAGTAGCCTGGCTCCTTCTCCAGCCTGTGGCACAAGATGGCTGGATATAGCAGTGAGCTGATGCACCTGGTTTCTGTGTCTGAACACCTGCCCTGTGGCCAGCCCTCCCTCACAGATGAGAGGCTCAGCTGTCTGCATGGGACACTCTGGAACAAGCTGATGGAAACAGTTTCCTGCAGGGTAGCTCTCGTGGTCGGGTGCACTGTGGTGAGCTGTGTCACACCCCTCCATGAGGTCGCTGTGGACTTGAACCGTTCTATAGAATCCTTTATAATTGGTCCTTAGGTGTCTCCTGGTCCTTTATAGTCAAACATGGGTGGCAGCGGATGGAGGACTCATTCTTGAGCCACCAAAGCAGAGCTGCAGAGGAAGAGGTGCTCATCACAAAACACTAGCCAGGGCAGGGGTGGGTCACTGTGTTGACAAATTTAGAAGCAGCAAGGTCAGAGAGCCAAGAGCTCCTGGGTCTCCCCTTTGGTAACGGGTGGATGTGCACAGGAGGATCAGAGCCTTGACACTGCAGAGCCAAACCACACACACCTCCTTGGGCCGGGCCCAGAGCCATGGCCCTCCAGCCACGGCAGGTGGCTTCACCCACAGGGGAGGCAAGGGTCCTCCCCTGAATGTCCTGCCCTTGCTGGACGATTTTCACAACTACCTAACCTTGGTGTTTACCTCTAGGTCCTTTGGCCAAATGCATTTTCCTCTAAGAGTTGTTGGCAAAATACTGTTACCTGCTGTTTATAGGAACTTTGTCCTCCTGTGGCCTGGTTAAAAAGCTTTGTCCTTCTTAATCCTCAGTGGTTTTTGCTGTCACCTCTCTGGATGCCATATTTTGGGGTCCCTCATAGAGCCCCTTTGCCACCATCCAGCAGGCAGAGAGTGGGCCCACACATGTGTGTCTCCGTGTTTGAATTGCGAAATAAACAGTGTCCCTTTTGTTGCCACCCAAACAGACTGGAGGCGCGCTGCTGCCAGCACTCAGGAAGGGCGTGTGCGCTTTCCCAGGGCCTGTCCCCTTGGCCCACATACACCGTTCTCCGTGGCAGGCACCCACTGCCTGGTTTGCAATGACGATTTGGCAGATGGGAGTGGGGCCACTTGTCTCCACTGGCTTATGACCAAAACTGGTAAACTCACCATGAGCACGTGCTGGAGATCAGCTGTGGCTCTAGCCCTGGTACATGCAGAGGCAAAGCCCACCTCTGACAGAGCCGGGCAGCAGCTTGTCTTCCTGGGGCCCCGTGGGAAACACTGGGCTCTTAGTCATACAAATGAAGGTGCGGTTGGGGCAGGGGCAGGCTTACCCGAGTCCACAGGACTAAGCTCCTTAGTGGCCGATCACTGCCTCATCTACGGAGCATGAAGTCCATTCACTCTCATCTTTGATACATTGGTCTCGTTCTAACTGGGGATTGTTGCGGTTAGTTGCAACGAGGGACCATCTCCCTTCGTGTCCGCCCCGTTCCTTTAGATGTGCATTTGACCTAAGGAAGTCAGTGAATGTTGCTCCTCCTTTTTCTTTTTTCTTTTTTGATTTTTTTGACTGATTTTTGGATGGAATACGTTGCTTTGTTTCTCTCATTTATTTGATTACCATGGACAAAGGAAAACGTTGAGGCAAAAATGGGTCATAAATCACATTACTTTGGCCAAGTTGTGCAGAACCCTATTCTACCTACAACTGTTCATTCTGATTCGATGCTAATATTCTTTTCGATCTGGTCCGTTCTTGGAGAAGAAACCCATTGTGAGAGCTGTCTTCGGTGGTTGAGTTACTTTGTAAAGTATTAAAGCACTAAACCAATTTTTGCAATATGTAGTAAATCTTACTTTCATTTTGGAAAACTTCCAGTAATGACTACTGCACTTTTTATAGAACAACTGTATTTAATTTCTTTCTTTTATGAAAGATTATTTCAAGTAAAAATAGCTCTGTAATCCGTGTGACACGGCTTCTCCATTACCTGACACAGAGAGAAGCTTTGATGCCTACTCAATAAAATTAACATGTTTGTAAAGCATGGGTTGGTCCAATTATTTGCCCACTCACTCCTGGGTTCTTGGTAAAATACCATCTAAGAAAAGCTTTATGGCTAAGATGAAGAGGATTCTTTTGAGCATGCATCCACACTAGTTCAAAAAAAAAAAGTGTTTTTCTAGTCGGATGAGATGCAAACCCAGTTATCACAGTTTCATTCATATGAGAGGAATAATGGTTTCTCTCCTTTCTAAAACGGCCATGACATGTTCTATCTGGATGAAAACTGATTGAGTTTTCTTCAACATGTCTTTGCCAGAGGTTGCAACCATAAGCAAGAGAACAGCAGCTGGGAGCAGAGCGGAGGAGGAGGATTCTATCATGAATCTTTCTCGTGCATGCTCTTCTGTGGAGGAGAGACACTGCCTCCGTAAAAGAAAGGAAGAGTCGTGCTCATGGATTGAGCACCTGTACTGGGGTGGCAGGGACAGTGACAGAGGTGGTGACAGATGACAGGGCCTCATGCACTCAATGGCCACTATAGGGGCGCAGCAGTGGAATTCAATCCGTGCGGCAACCCTGTGAGTCAGATATCAAAATCCCCATCTGTAGACAAGAAAAGTAAGGTTTGTCGAGGTGAGTTGTGAAGCCAAGATTCTAGCTCGGGAGCCCCTGATACCGGGGCCTGTGCTCCCAGGCACAGAGCACACTGCAGTATTCTGCCATCCCGAGGAACGGGCAAGGCTCGTGCTCCAGGGGAAGGTCACACACAGGCTTCTTCTTGCTTAGGGGACAGGTGGGGTGGGGACAGTGAACTGGCACAGCTGGGAGGAGAGGGAAGAAGCTCGGCTGACCTGTGGGATTTGCTGGGGCAGTGGCCTCCACGCCCTCCTGGGATCACATTAGGGCAACTAGGACACCGTCCATTTCTCCCCCTGATGTTCCATACAAGGCCCCGCCCCGTGCTTGGGCCTCAGGAGCCCAGAGAACGAGGCTCACAGAGCTGGGCTCAGATCTCCCAGGACAGGGTGCTGGTGTCTCTGAGTGGGGCACAATGTGGTAGGTTCTTCCATGTGAGGGAAAAACAAGCTGCAGCTGGCAAGGGAAGAACTGTTGCTAAGACGACGTTGATAGAAACTGGAAGCAAAAGGAAACAGTAAGTCCCCTGTATATGTCTCCATCGACCTACATACACATGCTTGTATGTGCACATCTGCATGCATGTATGTGTGTATACGTATGTGTGTACGCACACACGTGCTGACCAAGGAGGAGAAGAGGCCTCTCAGCTGTAGCCCCCATGGAGCGTGGGCTGTGGCTGATATTCATAAGGTTCTTCTTCCACAGCCATTTTGTGTTTCTTTTCCTCTCAGCCAGATCCCAGCTCCTTGGGATGCTTTACCGGATGGATAATCCAAACTTTAATTCCTGAAGGTTCTCAGTTCTCACAAGTCCTTTCTGTTGGATGCTGTAGTTTACCATTTACTTTACTTATATATTTTTTGAGACAAGGTCTTGCTCTGTCACCCCAGCTGGAGTGCAGTGGCATCATCACAGCTCACTATAACCTCAAACTGATGGGCTCCAGTGATCCTCCTGCCTCAGCCTCCCAAGTAGTCGGAACTACAGGTGCGCGCCAATGCACCCAGCCTACATTACCTTAATGTTTGGATGTGCACATAATCAAAGGCACCCCAGAGAGTCCTCTGGATTTCAGACGTCATCCCCGCAAGCCCCACTGTGTAGCAGCAACTCAATTTTTCCTTGGTAACACGTTCAGTCACGCAGCCAGTAGAGTAACAACCTTACCTGTGTTGATTCAGTAGCTCGAGAAGCCCAAAATGGTCAGGCTTCAGCTTCCGGTTCAGCAAAATCACTGTGCTGCCTATTGGAAGCTCTTCCTTTTCCACTAAGAGCTACGAAGCAGACGGGTGCTAAGGTATGGGGCGGAGAAGCACAGGTTCTTGGTTGTGAGGCATCACGGTGACAAGAGCTACTCACACACCCACCTCCTGTTTCCCAGACTGTGTGTTCAGGCCCTGGGACCACCATATGGCAGACCATATGGCAGTTGCTGATTCAAATCCCAAACTCCATCTGCAAGACAGAACTTCGACCTTTCAGGGTGTCATCTCCCTACTGGCATCAGAACTGAATCTTCAGTCCACGGCTCTAATAGCCAGCTGCTTCTGGGTCAATGGGATGTGTAGTAAGTAACGCCGATGTGTGTGACCTCATTGCTGGAAAATTGAAATTCTTAGTCAGAAGCAACACGGTATGGAATACCACAGTGAATAAGGCGTTCTTGAAGTCTGTGATGGTAGCTTTTGGCAGAAGCACTGCAGGCAGGGAAAGCAGATCTGAACCCAGGGTCCGTCTGTTTCAGTGATGGAGAGTTGTTTTCTCTCCCCAGTGGGAGAGGTGCAGTGTCGTCAGCTAGCCCCCAGGGTCTGGCTGGCTCTCTCCGGGAATGCATCCTGTGGGAGGCTCCAGGGAGGTCTCTGCTGTTCTTTTCTGTGGGGAACTGTCCTTTGTGCATTATAAGATGTTAGCAGCATCCTTGGCTGACTATGATGGTTAATTTTATGTGTCAACTTGACTGGGCTAAGGGATACTCAGATAGCTGGTAAACCAGTATTGCTGGGTACGTCTGTGAGGATGTTTCCAGAAGAGATTAGCATTTGAATCCGTACACTGAATAAAGAGCTGCCCTCATCATGTGGTGGGCACCATCCAATCTAATGAGGACCTGAATAGAACACAAAGGCAGAGGAAGGGTGAATTCACTCTCTCTGCTTGAGCTCAGCCATCCATCTTCTCCTGCCCTCCTCCTGGTTCTCAGGCCTTTGGACTTGGACCGGCACTTACACTATTGGCTCCCTTAGTTCTCAGGGCTTTGTGTTGGCCTGGAACTATACCACTGGCTTTCCTAGGCCACCAGTTTGCAAGTGGCAGATTATGAGACTTCTCAGCCTCCATAATCATGTGAGCTCAATAATCCCTCATAATAAAGCTCTCTCTGCATATCTATATATATCCTGTTCTGTTTCTCAGAAGAACCCTAACTAACACACTGACCTCTACCCACTATATGCCAGTTGCACCCCCGCCTCCAGTTGTGACAATCAAAAATGTCTCCAGACATTGCCACTGTCCCTGGGGGCGTGCATGAGGTCATCCACTGCTGAGAAGCACTGGTGTAGGTCCATTCTTCTGGCTGCCTTTCAGTCCAGAAAAGCAATAGCAGTTTGCTCTGCTCAAGCTCTATCCACTGGGACAATTTCCGTTTCCCGCCATCTTTCACAGACACTCCAGCCTGGAGTTGTAATGCTTCCATATCCCACTCTCGCTGACACCAGCATATTTTGGAGGACCATCTAAAGGCAGCTATCCTGGGCAATATGGTTGTGGGGAACTTCCTGTGAGCCACAGGCGTAGACTGAGGGAGAGGAGGCAACTCGAGCAGGAGTACACGTCACAGGGGTCTGTGCCGCCTACTCACGAACTGACATGTGCCCTCTGGGTCTTCTCCAGTCCAGCCCTCTCATACCCTCTCCACCTAATGACAGATTGCAGCTGCATATGCCCAACCTATGGATGGGTGGGTCAGACAACACCCAGTCCCTGATAGCCAGCTCGGGATTGCAGAGTCAGTTGATGTCCCCTGGTCATCTATTCAGGCCCTACCAGAACCCAATAGTATGCCAGGGGCTGTTTCTTAGAAAAAAGTATGGTTATATGTAGAAGACATGGCTTTGTTCCAGAACCTGGAGTTCTGTACCATGATTCGCCTACTGGAGCTCTCTGCCATATTACTCTTGGCCACAAATGCTTGAGCACCATTGGATCTGTTAGGTGATGAGCCCAGAGAACCCCACTCGCAAGTGGTAGCCTTAAAGGCTCCTTGGTAAACACATCGGGATAGCACACTCAAATAGCAAAACACCTCAGCAAGCATCAGCAAGCAAAACATCTCAGCAAGCATCAAGCATCAACTTACCTTTCACTTTGTTGGGTTGTCTTGAAATGCTCCATAGGATCCCCAGAAACCTCACCAAGATGGTAGACCCCTGAATATTTTGGGGTTAATCTCCTACCTTTGTGTCCTACCAAGGCTCCTGATGCGCTGGCTGTCCCCGCTCGTCTGGTGCAGTCAGCTGGTCTGGTCAGTGGTGTGATCCAGCACGGTGCTCTGTGGCATCTCTGCAGAGAGCAGAAAACCCACAAACCCCTGAGGCAAAATGGGAAGGTGTGCTATTTGCACTCCCAGACTATTCCTGCTGGTCCTTGCAAATTGACATAGAGATCAAGAGCCAACCCTCAGTTCCGTCAGAGGCTCCAGCCAAGAAGCTTCATCTAGAACAGCAGCTTCAGCTGGAGTCAGCAGGTGGTTATGTTTACTGTGATCCACTGATTTTCTCCAAGATGCATCTGTCTTCCATAGAGGTCAAATAGGCCAGTAATACAGGGACATAATAGGATCTTCCGCCCTTGGTAGTGACACCAATCTCCACAGTTTCCCCAAGATTTAGAATTAATTATCTTTGATTTATTATCATGGTAAGGAGGGGAAATTCCAGGACTTTCACTTTCTTTCCACTTCCTACCGAAATAGCATTCGCTCTGCTATCTGCTGAGCATAACTAGTCCAACTGTGTGTTCAAAAACTGGGGAAATGCCCCCCAGGGAGCCCACAGACACCCCAGCCCCATGGAAATCCACACTTGAAACCAAACTCTTTTTATCATCAGACCTCCACAAGTCCCCACTTTGACTGCTGGCCCATGGTAGTGTTTTAAGTCCCCCAAATTAGCAACATCTCAGAGCCAGGGCTGATTAGTCCCCAAATTATCAATATACTCCTTTCCTCCAGTCCTTATGAGGCAGGAGACATTTACCAGAACGAGCCTTTTTGTTCCAGGGCACAGTCACTCTGGAGAAAGGCCACAGGCCCCGGGGTGGGAGATCTGCAATATACAGCTGGGGTAACATCAGTGTCCTTTCCTGAAGGGGCCTGGCTCACATTTAATCCGGGGGGGGGGGGGCTCTATACCTGTCAAGCAGCTCAGATCTAGAAACTCAACGACTTTCTGTGACTCTACATTGTGGCTCCTAGAGTAAGGAATGTTGCCTTCAGCAACATGAAGCGCTTCTAAATAAAATTAAAAACTTCAACCTGAAGTGCTTTCTAATAAAATTAATTCTACTGAGGTATATTTCATATACAGGAAAATGCATAAATATCAGACATACAGTTCGATAAGTTTTGGCAAAGGTGTCCCTCCTGGTCATCACAGCCAACATCCAGAGCATTCCCTCTGCCCCTTGAGACCTCCCCTCCCCACGGCCCTCCCACCCCCAGAGGCAGCTATTGCACAGGTTTTGCTCACTTTAGATTTATTCTGTCTGTTCTTACACCTCGTACAAATGGGACCATAATATGTACTGTTTCACGTCAGTTTTCAGTTGCTCCACTTGATGTTTTTGAGATTCATGTGTACTGTTGTGGGCATCAGCAGTCTGCATGCTTTTACTGCTGAGCAGTATTCCATTGTATAACTACGCCACCCCCTGTAGGTCTATTTTCCTCTTACTGGACATTTAGGTTGTTTCCGGTTTTGTTGTCAAAACCGCAAGGGGGTTTCGGTCTAGGTCCAGTTGCTCATTGCACAAAGATCCCATTACTGAAGCAATGACGGTGGCCAAGGAAGAGAATTTTTTAATATGACAGATTTCTTGTAGGGAGAATGGGAGAAGCTACCTCAAACCCTCTCCCTGACTAATGGTGACCACAGGCTTTTTAAGGAAGGGGCCACGTGCCTTGGTGCAGGTTGAGGGGATGCTGGGTCCTGGAGCAGGAAGTCTGCCCAGGGGCCTTCAGAATCTCTACTCCTTCATCTTGAAGAAAATCCATCATTTCTGGGCAACAACTCAAAAGTTTAGTTAGTTAAGGGAGAGGACTATAAAACAACATATAGGGGTCCTTGGAATTTGTGCCTGGAGCTGGTTACCGTTTGGGAACAAAGCTGCTATGAACATTTGTGAACATTTGGTGGACACAGGCTTTTGTTTCTTCTGGATAAATACAGAGTGAAATTGCTAGATCATCAAATGAGTGTATATTTAGCTTGATTAGAAATCGCTAGTGTTCCAAAGAGCTTGTATGGTTTTACATCCCACGAGCAAATGGTTTCAGTTACCTGAGAGAGGAATATGCCTTGTCCATTTTCTCTGGTGCCCACACAATAGCCCCCACAACCTTACAACAATTCCCCCTTACCTGGAGCCTAGGTGGATGTCTGTCTGTTGCACACAGGGCTTACACCTCTGAGTTAGGCACTTGCATAGAAGCACAAAATCCCATCATGCCCTGTGGTGTGTTTGCACAGACCTGTGCTGTGTGTCCCTCCTCCCAGGAGCCTACCCTGTCTCATGCCTCCCTTCTGCTCCCTTCCTCTCGGAGGCTGAGCTCACATTCTCTCCTCTGTCACAGGCAACCTCACCTGTGCCTCATCTGCTTTTGTGGGTGTTGGATTCCTGGATCTCAGGATATTTGATCAGCCCCAATGCCCACGAAGACCCAGTCAATGGTGTGATCAGCACCTTTGCCCTCCTCTGTGTGCCCAGGTGAGCTGGGCAAGCAGCCCCAGCCCAGGCATGCCCCTTGCCATGGATCAGGGGTGACTACCTGCTGTGCAATTCCCAGGGAGTGTGGCTGGGTGTGCCTTGGGAGAAGTGCCACAAAGCACTGGGGCTCAGCCCCGCCCAGGCAGGGTCTGCTGGGAAAGAGAACTTCTGAGGGGGTGGTGAGAGCGGCAAGGGGCCTTGACCTTGTCAGACAGAGAAGGGGGATGGGGCGCCCAGCAGATGGAGCAGACACTCCTTCCACCAACGCTGACTGGAGCCTGCTCCGTGCTGGGCTCACTAAATGCTGGGGATGTGCCCAGGAATGACACAGGCCAGTTTCCTCCCTAGTGAGAGAGAAGGCAGGAAAGTTAGCATAAGGGCTGCTGTACATGGAGGGGCAGGGTTGGTGGGTTAGTGGGTTCCACATCCATGGATTCAACTTACTAATTCAACTAACTGCAGATAGAAAATATTTGAAGAAAATGTTCAGTTCATCTGTACTGAACGTGTACAGTCCTTTTTTCCTTGCCATTATTCCCTAAACAACACAGTATAACAACTACTTCCATGGCACTTACACTACAGCTGAGGGATAGCTGTGTTTGATATTTGTTCTGACGCCAGGTGGGCTCCTCTCAGGGTTTCTTTCTCAGGTTCTCAGCTGACTTCTCATCAGAAACAATGGCAGCCAAAACACTGTGGATAACACATTCAAAGTGCTCAAAGAAAAACAAAAAAATGGTCAACCAAGAATCATATATCCAGCAAACCTATCTTTCAAAAATGAAAGTAAAATA
>VBSM01002223.1:18225110-18242914 GCA_008086735.1 Cheirogaleus medius | reverse complement strand
AAAAAAAAAAAAAAAAGCACCAGTATTAATTATATTGTGTAATTACAAAAGATACTATAAAATGCATGCTTTTTCTTTTTCTTCTATTAACTGATTTTAAAAGCAATTATGTAAAATAATATGTATAAAATGTATAGTTTCACATATATTTGTCAATAACAATAAAAGGAGCTAGGTGGAAACAAAGCTGTATTGGGCTAAGAAAATGACTACAGATGGCAACTTGAATCCACAGGAGCAAAAGAGGAGAATGAGAGGTGATAAGTAAGTAGGCTAACGTAACAGAGGTTATAAATATTTACCTACTCTTCTTCTCTCAGTTTCTTTAAAAGACATAAAATTATATAAAGTAACAATTATAATAATAGTCTTTGGGTTTGTAACAATAATGTAATCTATATAACAATGATATCACAAAAAGGGAGGTAAAGGGACTAGAGCTATATAGGAGAAATGTTTCTATATATCACTGGAATTAAGCTAGTATAAATATATAACTAATATGAATAATTTAGGATGTGGTAAAACCTAGCACAGCTGTTAAGGAAATAACTAAAAGAAGAGTGAAAAAGTTATTAATAAAATTAAACTGCTACATTAAAAAATAATACTTTAATGTAAAAGAAAATTGAGAAACAAAAAGACATGAGAGACAGGCTCAGTGGCTCATGCTTATAATCTCAGCACTTTGGGAGGCAGAGGTGGGAGGATCACTTGAAGCCAAGAATTCGAGATCAGGCTGGGCAACATACCAAGAACCTATTTCTACAAAAATAAAAATTAAAAAATTAACCAGGCATGGTGGCATGCACCTATAGTCCTAGCTAGTCAGGAGGCTAAGGCAGGATCACTTGAGCTCAGGAGTTTGAGGTTAAAATGAACTATGATCACACCACTGCAATCCAGCCTGGGCAACAGAGCAAGATCCTATCTCTAAAACAAACAAACAAACACAAAAGATATGAGACCTATAGAAGGCAAAAAGTTAAATGGCAGATATAAATCAAACTATAATGTTAAATGTTAATGGATTAAACAACCCAATCAAAAGGCAGAGATTGTCAGACTGGATTTTAAAAAACATGATCTAACTATGGGCTGTCTACAGGAGACACACTAGATTCAAAGATACAAATAAGATGAAAGGAAATAAACAGAAAAAGACATACCATGCAAGAAGCAATCATGAGAAAGCTAGAGTGGCTTTACTAACATCAGACAAGCTAGACTTTCAAACAAAAAAAAGTCAAGATAAAGGAAGACATTTTAAAATGATAAGAGTCCCTCTATCAGGAAGATAAAGTAATTATAAAAAACTATGTGCCTAGAAATGGAACATCAACACACATGCAGCATGAAGTGACAGAAGTGAAGGGAGAAATGGACAATTCAATAACAGTTGCAGACTTCAATACAGTGTTTTCAATAATGGATAGAGAAAAGTTTCAAATAAGTACTCAGAGTTCCTATCTCAAAAAAAACTGGGGTAGGGGGAGAACCAAAATAAACCAAAAGCATAAAGGAGGAAATAAGAAGAAGAAAACCAGAAATCAATTAAATTGACTAGAGACCAATATCTCTTGTGAACACAGATGCAAAAATCCTCAGCGAAATACTAGTGAAGCTAGTCCAGCAACTACAAAAAGGATTATACAACATAACTGTGATGGTTTATTTTATGAATCAACTTAGCTGGGCTCTAAGGCCCACTGGCTTGGTCAAACACTTATCTGGATGTTGCTATAAAGGCATTTTTAACCTAAATCAATTAACATTGAGTAGAGCAGATTGTCCTCCATAATGTGGGTAGACCTCATCCAATCACTTGAAGGCCTTAAGAGAAAAGACTGAGGTCCCCCAAAGAAGGCATGTTGTCATGCTGTCTCCAGACTGCCTTTGGACTCAAAACTATAATATCAACTCCTGCCAGCCGCCGCAACCAGGTGAACCAATTTTTTATAATCTCTTCCTCTCTTATGTATATATACACATATATATACACACACATATACATATACATACTGTCTTATACATATATCAATATATTTTCACACACACAGGTTTTTTTTCCTCTAGAGAACACTGACTAATACAATGGTTAAGTGGGATATAGGCTATGTCCCAGGAATGCAAGGTTGACTCAACATCTGAAAATTATATCAGTACAATAAAAGACAAAACCACATTATCATCTCAATAGACACAGAAAAAGATGTGACAAAACCTCACACCCTTCATGATAATAACACTCAATAAATTAGAAACAGAATGGACCTTCCTCAACCTAATAAACGCACCAAAACTCCACAGCTAACATCATATTTCCTGGTGAAAGACTGAATGCTTTCCCCCTAAGATCAGGAACAGGAGAAGGATGTCTACTTTTACTACTTCTGTTAGATATTATACTATAAGTTCTAGCCAGGGAAATTGGCAAGAAAAAAAAATAAAAGGCATTTGGATCGAAAAGGAAGAGGTAAAACTATCTCTATTTGTACATGGCATAATCTTGTATGTAGACTATGGTAAGGAATCCACTAAAAAACTATTAGAACTTATAAATGAGTTCATCAAAATCAATATACAAAAATCAATTATATTTCTATACATTAACAATGAACGTTCTGAAAATGAAATTAAGAAAATAGTTCCTTTTATAATAGCATGAAAAAGAATTTAAGACTTAGGAATAAATTTAACAAAAGAAGTACAAAACCAGTATTCTTAAAACTACAAAGTATTGTTAAAAGAAATTAAAGAAGACCTAAATTAATGGAAGTGCATCCCACATTCATGGATTGAAAGACTAAATATTGTTAAGATGGCAATATTCCTCAAATTGGTCTGCAGATTCCACACAACTCCTATCAAAATCTCAGCTGACTTTTTAGCCAAACTGACCATCTGCCCCTAAAATCCATATGGAAATTCAAGGGATCCAAAAGAGCCAAAAAGTCTTGAATGGAAAAAAATTTGTGAAGGACTCATACTTCCCAATTTCAAAACTTACTACCATAAGTAAAGCTGCAGAAGTTAAGTCAGCGTGGTGCTGGCTGAAGGACAGGTATATTGATCAAGGAAATACAATGTAGAATCCAGAAATGAACCCTCATACTTACAGTCCATTGATTTTGACAATGGTTCCAAGACAATTCAATGGGAAAAGAATGGTGCTGGAACACCTAGATAACCACATGTAAAAAAAATGAAATTGGACACATTCTTCATGTTATACACAAAAATTAACTCAGAATGAATCATAAACCTAAATGAAATAACTAAAACTCTTACAAGAAAATATAGGAATAAATCTGTGTTACCTTGGATTAGGCAAAGACTTCTGAAAAATAACACCAAAAGCAAGAGCAACAAAAGAAAAAATAGATAAATTGGACTTCATCAAAATTAAATACTTTTGGGCTTCAAAGGATGCCAAGAAGAAAGTAACAGACAACTCACAGAATGGTAGAAATTTTTTTCAATTTATATCTGATAAGGGACTTATATTTAAAAGACATAAAGAACTATGACAACTCAACAACAAAAAGACAAATAACCCAACTGAAAATGGGCAAAGGATCTAAATAGACATTTATGCAAAGATATGCAAATAGCCAATAAGCACATGAAGAGATGCTCAACATCATTAATCATCAGGGAAATTCAAACCAAATCCACAATGAGATACCACTCCACACCCACTAGGATGGCTAGAATAAAAAAGTCATATTGCAACAAGCATTGGGAAGGATGTGGAGAAATCAAACCTTTATACACTGTTGGGGGAATGTAAAATGATACCACCACTTTGGAAAACAGTCCAGCAGCTTTTTAAATGGTTAAACAAAGAGTTCCCATATGGTGCAGTAATCTACTCCTGGGTATATCCCTAAGAGAAATGAAAACATGCCTACACAAACACTTGTACACTAATGTTCACAGCAACATTATTCATATTAGGCAAAAAAAAAAAGGGGAAACGAACTAAATGCCAATCAATTGATGAATGGATAAATAAAATGAGGTATATCCATATAATGTAATAATATTCAGTAATTAGAAGAAAGGAAATGGTGACACATGCTACATGATAAACTTTGAAAACCTGCTACGTGGAACAACCTAGTCGCACAGGACCACATATTCTATAATTCCATTTATGTGAAACATCCAGAATAGACAAATCTAAAGAGATTAGTGGTTATCTTAGGGCTGGGAGAAATTGAAATGACTGCTAATTTGGTATGATATTTCTTTCTGGGGTGACAGAAATGTTCTAAAATTGTGGTGATAGTTGCACAATTCAGTGAATATGTTAATACCATTGAACTGTACACTTTAAATGAGTGAATTGTATGGCATACAAATTATATATAAATACAGTTGTTATATTTAAAAATCAATGAAATTGAAACAGGAGAATAGAAAAAAATCAATGACATAAAAAGCTGGTTAATCAAAACAACAAAATTGATAAACCTCTAGCATGTTTAGTTTCATTTTTAAAAGCCAAAAAACTGCCAAACTGTTTTCCAGAGTGGCTAGGTCATTTTATATTCTTGCCTCTAGCATCCTTCAAACATTTCAGCAGAAAACAAAAATAAAAGTCTCTGTATAAAGAAATAAAAATAAGATGGTTCTCAGACTTCTCCATAACACTAAATATCAGAAGACAGTGGAGTTCTAAGAAAGTTTCAAAAGAATGCTTATAACACAAGAATTACATGGTTAACTAAGTTGTATCTCCTGTGAAAAAGCGGACTGAAAGGCATTCTTAGATATGCAAGGATTTGCTCAGAAAATATGCCACCAAGAATTTTGGAAGACACAACCCCAGTTGAATAATATAGAAGCAACTTAAAGGTTGAAAAGAATGAGAAAGCTATACTGTTACAGATTGATAGTAAGCAGGTAAACCAATTAGTTAAAGAAGAGATCAATCTATATTGGTGCTGTGAATCTGGTTAAACAACTGAATGTGAATGCCAAGAATTATTCTTGAGATCAAAAGTACTTAACATCGTAGCACTAGTTCCATGCTAGTTCCGTGTTTTAAAAGCCACACACATCAGGACAAACACAAAAGTAATAAATGAATTCGATGAGAAAAAAATATCTAGTGTTGATAAATAAAACTAAAGCCTGCTCTGAGAAGAAACACATCCCCCTGCAAGTCACATGGTGGGAGGACTAGGATTTCCCTCCCAGATGTTGACATGTGGGCCTCTCTGAACTTCCTGTCTTCTTCCATCTGCTGGGGCCCAGCAGGGGTTGTTCAAGGCCGAGTGTAAAGGACATTGGCACTTCAGGACACCCTGGTAAGCCATGTCATGAAGCCTCTGGTACCAATTTGTCCTGTTCTAAGTCTGCCTTCCTTCTATGTAATTTTGGATGACTTAGGCTGGGTCAGTTATTCCTTGCAGGTCTCAGCCCCCCTCCACTCCCACTCCAGGTTCCACATTTGCCCCAGCATTAGGGCACAGAATTACCAAACACAGTGTGGCTCACAGGTCTTGACACCCTCTACCCTCCCACCCCCAGGAGCCAAGCCTCCAAACAGAGACTGGAAGAACACCTATTGGACAATGAGCCTGTCCAATTTGCAGATTCATGAGCAAAATAAATGTTGTCATTATCAAGCCACTAAGTTTTGGGGCGGTTTGCTGCACGGCCATATGAATGGGAAAGTGCATAAAGGAAGAAATTAAAGAGAAGCAAGTGTGAAGTCTAAGGCAGAGAGACTGTGCCTTAGACTAATGTATGTTATACCTCAGTAAAAAAAAAGGTGGTTGTTAGGATAAGAATGAATATACACCGCTGGGACTGTGGTCAGGATAGAGACAGTGTACTAAATTGGTTGGCAAAGTGCCTGGTACATAGTAGGCGCTCAGAAGATAAACAGTGGCTACCATCATCATCATCATCATCACCACCACCAGTAGCAGCTGTTCTCCCAGTACTGGCAAGTTCTTATTCAGCCCCTGGGATTAGTGGAATTAGCCGCCCTACCCATTTAAAAGACACTGGGGACTTCTGTGGCCAACACCTCGCCCTACCCTACTGCCCCTTGCTTTTCCTTTCATCCATGCACCTCTTTTTTAATTAAAGGGCTTTCGTTGCATACTGGTCTCTAGCCAGCTTCCAGGTTTAAGACATTGACTGCCACATAGAAAATAATTTTTTTCCGTGGGGCCACCGTGTTTTATTTCAAAAATAGAATAAAAGCTTCGAAAACAAAACGATTCTAATTTAATGAAAAATTTGTTATTTTATTGTTTTTAGTGCGTGAGTCATATGCAACTTGAAAAATAGTTCACAGGGCTCCCAAGGTGAAGAGACGTGTGAGTTACATATGCTTCACGAGGCCCCGGGCTCAAAACTAGCGTGAGTGAAATACAACTCACATGGCAGCTAATATGTTAAAAATAGGTTCTGGCTAACGCCGAGGCCGGTGCAGTGCGTTGGGTCGCGCTAGGTGCGAGCTACGTGGCTGGGGGGTCCCAGCTGCGCGCCTGGGCCGGGCGCCGGCGTCACCAGGTCAGGTCGGCGGGCGCCCTCCAGCCCCGCCCGCAGCCGCGCTCCCTGGCGGGTCACAGTGACCTCGAGGCCGCGCCAACTCTGACTCGCGCTTTCCGCAGGCTCCGCTGGGGCGGTTCCCGGGACTGCGAAGGGCCGCGGGGTCAGCGCAGGCTGCCCTCTCCCGCTGCTTGCCTGGGCCACATGGGCCACAACAGAGGCAACTGCGCCGGGGGCGCGGCTCCGGGTGTCCCAGGCACTGCGGGCTCCACTGCTCCCAGCCAAAGACGGGGGCGGGGCGGGGCGTCTTCGTCCCGTGTGACTCGCCCGCTGGCCTGAAGCGTCTACAATTCTGCTAACGTGGGATGGGGCGCAGGCGACAGTCCGCAGACCTGGGGCGAGGCTGCACTCGCGACCTGACCTCTGGAACGAGGCTGGCAAGCGCGGAAGCCATGCCGGAGCTGCAAGTGCAGCCGCTGCTTGGGGAGGGACGCTGGGAAAAGTCCTCCAGGAGCAGGAATTGGGTCCCTCCTTAAAGGATTGGCGTGGTCTGCACCTGTGCGCTAGAGAGCACGGCCCCATGCAGGGAACAGGACAGCACGGGTCCAGGACAGCCATGGTCCAGGGGAGGGACCCCGGCGGAAGCGCAGCCGGTTAGGTTTAAGAGTAAGAGACTGGTGGGAAAACGAGGCTAACCCAAGGCTTAACAGGAGTAGCCCATATCAGCCATTAAGACCATAGCTGGTGCGGCAGCAGGGTCTGGAGAGATGTTGGTTCAAGAGACTGAGGGGATGAGCAGACTGAGCCCAACCCAGGGCCTGGCAGGGTCTCAGATTGGCCAAGGGACTGCTAAGGTGTCAGAAACAACAAATATGCCTCAGCAACAGTGACAAATCTAAGGTCTGAGCGCTGCAAAGGTGTATTTCCCCCTTACACAAGGTGCGCTTCAGATCTGGGCAACTCTCTGGGAAGCAATTGCCCCCTAGTGGCAGCCAGGGTCCAGGCGGTGGCTCTGTCCACCGAAGACCTCCTACAGGGTCGTTGTGATACGGAAGAGTGGGAGAATCCGGCTGGCAGGTAAATGCCTCCCCCTGGAGGTGACAGATAGTCCTTCAGCTCACAAGTCCTTCAACGTGTCATATGACCTCCCTAACAGTGAGGGACCCAGGAGTGTCATCTCCCACAGTCCTGGAAGGAGAGAATCAGATGGGGTCAGTGCTGGAAGTCTCAATCCCCAAAGGGCTAGATCCCTGAGGACCAGCTCTACCTGCACTCTGCTTTGGCAAGAAGCCAACTTTCCGCCCAAGGCTACACCCATGTGACCTGTCAGCTGCATACAGGTGCTCCTCAATTCACTATGGGGTTGTGTCCTGATAAACCCATCGTAACTTAAACATGTATTTAATACACCTAAGCTAGCAAACATCATAGCTTAGCCTAGCCTACCTTCGACATGCTCTGAGCACTCCCATTGGCTACAGCTGGGCAGAGTCATCTGGCAACATGAGACACTGGCATCCTCAAACTACCACCCGGGGGCCACATGCGGCCTGCGGAGGACATTTATCCAGCCCGCCGGGTGTTTTTGCCGCTGCTGCCTGTCCTGCTTAGCAGCTGACTCGTCCCGGGCCCACAGTGCGCATGTGTGGAATGTGCGCCGCACTCTCCAACGGCCCTCCAACGGTCTGAGGGACAGTGAACTGGCCCCCTGTTTAAAAAGTTTGAGGACCCCTGTGTGTAGAGTGTGGGTTATTTACCCTCATGATCGCCTGGCTGACTGGGGGCTGGCTGTGCTGGATGCTGCTGCCGGGCACTGCGACAGAGTCTCCTACCACTTTCTACTGATGGGTATTGCTGCACCACTGTAAAGTCAAAGAAGTCCTAAGTGCAGCCATCGTGAGCCAGGGACTGTCTGTATTTGCACAGCCTTCTGAATGGCTTGTGAGAGGTCACAGTACCGTGTGCTCCTCAGGGCGATGTGGAGAAGAGGTCTTATGTGAAGTGCTTAAAATTAGCTGAAGCCACCATCAGACAAACCACCCCTCGTCCCAGTGAGGCCTCAGTTAGAAACACACGCATGCCGAGGCAAGCAGAGAATTTAGTATGGGCGTGGACTGCAGAGGTCCAAGTATGTCTGCCCAACGTCCCCTTCCCTGTTGGTACATGGACCTCCTACCTGCACCCAGAGCTGGCCATAGCTCTGCTCCACAGCCAGAGGGGTGGGCACACCAGCCTGTGGGGGCCAGTGAGAAAGACCACGAGGACTTTGTCTTGAGTTCTCTGCTCCTGAAGTCTAGCTTCTCTGAACTTGGAGCTGTTGACGGTCAGCTTGCCACCATGTAGGGGAACTGGCCTGAAGAAGAAGCCAAAAAGGTAGGAGAGGACCGAATAATAGAATTATGGATGGAGGGAGGGAAGGGGGAGAAAGAAAGAGATATTATGGATGCAATGTGAGCGCCTGGATTCAACTTTGCCTAAAGGTACGACCCAGTTACACAGCCAGTGAATGTCCTTTCTGTTTAAGCTAGTTTGAACTGTATCTTCAAACAGTTACAAATGAAAACATCCTGAGTAATATAATTACTAGTTGGCCACTGGCTGCAAAAACTCAACATAGAATTCTCCTAAACTGGGCAGTACCACTAGTATCCCTCCTTCAGCCCAGACCAGGATTCCAGGAGGGCCCCTTTCCCCTTAAGGCCAACCCATTGGTGACAAATGAAGGTTACCTGGCCTCAGCGTGGGAGCAGAAAAGACACAGGCCCTTCTACTGGGGGTGTGTCTACCCCAGCATTTCCCTGTCACTCTCGGTGTTCCCCCTTCCCTTCTATCTCTTGTCCTGTGGGGCCAGAGGTCGGGACATGACATAAATGAGGTGACTCAGGACTGCAGGAGAGCTCCATCTCCTCTGGCGTGGGGTGACACAGGAGCCAGCTGATTGAGCTTCTCTGCACCCTCATGAAAGGGCATCTGACCCACGATCCACAGCAGGGGCGGGTGCCAGTTGGGGGTAGGGTTTGGGGAACAAAGACCTTCTCCAGTGAGCTTGGGTGGAGGGGGATTTCCTAGAAGGCCCCGGGAGACCACAACCCACCCACGTGAGGGCTCACGGGTCCTTACAAGCACGTGCAGCTTCTCTCTTCTGGGTCGGTGGGGTCTGGCTCCTCCAGCTCGTTCCTCCTACATCCATCCCGCATATGGGCCCTGCTGCCCGGCCGCTTGGCCTGGCTAACCTGGGCCAGCAGTCTCAGCCCCTGCCCACGCATACTTCAGGTTCACAGGCCCAACCACAGAGCCCGAGATGTGGGAGGTAGAGTTGCCAGATAAAATGTAGGACACACCCATGTAGCATTTGGGGTGTGCTTATACTAGAATCTTATTTGAATGTTTATTTAAAATTCAAGTATGAAATAGAACTGGCTATTCTGTATTTTTATTTGCTAAAACCTGGCAATACTAGTGGGAGGAAGCCCCAGCAGAGAGAAGGCTGAAGTGGAAAGGGAGACTCCAGGACTTGCCTCCTGCCCCACCAGGGACTTCGGCTCTGAAGCAGGCCTTGGGCCAGCAGCACCCTGTCCCCACTGGGGGAGCCGTAGATGGCTGCAGGGGCACCCAGAGCAAACCTGATATGGGGCACGGTGCCCATCCCCACCCAGGTCACCTGCAAGACCACTCTGATTACAGCCCTCCAGGATCCTCTCCCCTGGTAGCAGCCACTCCCGGCAATGACTGTGTGAAATCTCCCTTGGCTTTGGGGGACAGTATTGAACTGCTGGGATTGACCGCCAACCTGCTCTGGTGACTGTCTTTCCACAAAAGGAGGATAAATGTCCACTCCCTCTCGCCCTTACCCACACTCCATGTAAGTGCCCAGAGGAAGATCAGCCCTCCTCACTTGGCCCAGGGAGTCAGGGCTGGGGGCCCACACGTCTGGAAGGCGCCCCACAGAAGGTGAGCCTGCTGGGTAGCCTGCACTCGGAACAACTCCCCCCGCCCCGGTGGTTACCTGCAGCCTGGTGGCCTGTGCTCTGGGAGGGTGGCAGGCTGGATATTTAGTTCCTTCTCCTGCCCGTGCCAGCCCGCCAGGATAGTGACTACTAAAAAGGGCTCATCTGGTTCTTTCCCAGACAGAACATTGTCACTTGGCATAGAGGGAAGGGGCCCCACAGCCAGGTGGGGTGCTCATAGCCCCAGGCCACGCCTCTCTTAGTGGAGCCCCCTGGTCCAACACCCCATCCGGGTGAGTAAGAAGTGAACTGAGTAGTGCACAGGGCACAGCCGTCCCCACCTCCTGCCACCACCCCTCCCACCCACCTGTGTCCTATTCATGCAAGCCCTGGGGCAGGAAGGGCCACAGAGCCAGAAGTCCTGCATAAATTAGGAGCACTTCCACCTTGCACACCTCCTGCCATGAGAAATATCGTGATAAACACACTTTCCAAAGGTGAACAGACCCACTGGCTGTGCACGGATTATCATCACCTACATTTAGAGGAAACGTGGGCTCAGAGGGGCTCAGAGGGGCTCAAGTGTAATAGCTGCCCCACGGATTCATATCCTTGGAGGTGTGACCTAGAGTTCCTCCTACCTGGGACACTTCATTCCCTAAGAAACCCCAGAGTCCCAGGGTGGTTCCAAGCTGCTGGACCATGACAGGCTCTGCCATCCGAGGCAGAGTTAGTTCCTTCCTTCCTTCCTTCCTTCCTTCCTTCCTTCCTTCCCTCCTTCCTTCCTTCCTTCCCTCCTTCTCCTCCCTCCCTTCCTTCCTTCCTTCCTCCCTTCCTTCCTTCCTTGCCACGTGCAGGCATGTGCCCAACTGGGTGAAGCAGAGTGTGCAGTACCGAATGCCAGACCATGGGGGCCCCACAGGCATGACTCCTCCCTGTTTGGTGTTTGCCAGCCTTAGATTGTGATCCGCTAAGGTCTGGACACATGCTCAGTGGTGACCTGATGAAATAGGAGTGTATAACTAACACATAGGGTGAGTGTCATTTCATGAAGGCGGTATCAGTTATAGATATACATATATGTGCATGTATGCATGTATACATACACACATCTATACATAGATGCATGCATACATGCAGCAAATTTGAATGTATCACACGTAAGGTGAATGTCATACACAAGGGTGTTTTTTCATGAAAATAGTATCAATTATAGATACATATACATATGTTTATATATGTATGTACACATCTGTACATACATGTGCATATACATATATATGCAGAGGGGGCTGCCATGTAGCTTGTATCACCTCCTGTGGTCACAACCAAAGATGGTTGAGCAACCCTCTTATTCTGTTTACTTTAAGAGAAAGAAAAAGTAACAAGCCAAAAGCCCCTGGGCTTCTCAGGAAACCAGCTGACAGACATTTTTAGCACAGGATGGGAAGGTGGGGGCTGGAGACCACGTCCCCGCCTGCCACGGGCGCTGGTGGGCGTGCCGGCATTGCCTGCAGATGTCCAGGCAGAGCCTGGGCTTGGGGCCGAAGGAAGCTGGCTCCGTGACCTTGGCAAGTTCACAGCCTCCCCGGTCCTCCATCTTCCTTGATCCTTATAAAGGAACAAGAGCCTCTCGAGGCTGTTTTGAGGTTAAACACGACATCATGTGTGAAAGGTCCGAAGCGTGGCCCCAAGGGGACCTTTCCTCCTCATTCTCACAGTCAAAGGTTTTTAACTTGCCGAGAAGTCCAAGCTGTCCCCAGCATCCTTTACAGTGACAAAGGCCCCTCAGGACCAGCCCCGCCCTTGTAGCCTACAATTCACCAAAGGAACAAAACATAGACAAACACTTAAAAGAAGCAAAAACACACACGCCGCCGAGCCCGCCCCGTCCCTTAGCGTGCGTAAGATACACACAGGAAGGAAGTGGCCGGGGTGATTCAATGAGGCAGCGCTGCAATGTCTCGAGGTAAGGAATATTTTCCGACAAGCCCGCCCTGGCTGTGGTTTTGAACAGGATTTCAGACGCAACTCTGGCCAGAGCCCCGGCCCCCACTGTTCCCGCCCGACCCCCCGCAGCACTTGAAGCGCCTGCAGTCTAGACACTGTGGCCAGGGTGGACACCCAGCAGGAAGGCACCCCGCGCTGCTGCTCCAAGGCCTCGGGGCTGGAACCGGGCAGGACATGGGGCCGGGCTGCAGGGCTGAGGGGAGACATGGAGTCCAAGAGGCCTGTTCCTCTGTGTGTTCCCAGATACTGACTCACCAACCAACCTGTTTTTGATTTCTGGTCATAACTAGCTACAGGCCCTGGCAGGTCCAGCCCTGTGGAACCAGGGTAGCTGCAGGCATGTCACTCCCACACTCAAAAGTCCCTTCCACGCCCCTGTGACCCATAAGGCCTTACCTGCGGAACCCGGTTCTGGGCCTGTCTTGCCCGTGCTCAGAGCCTCCTGCTTTCCAAGCCTTTGCACACCACGGGTCCAGGCTCATCGGAGGCAAGCACCCAGATTTGCATCTCTCTGTGTCTGTGCCACTTGTCCCCTGCCCGGCCTCCCTGTCCTCTGTCCCAGGCCTGCCCAACCCCAGAGCCAGCTCAATGCCACTACTCTGCTCACCTTTCCCACCTCTCCACCTGCGAAGCCTCTGTCCCCCACTGTTGGCACTGATCCAGCAGATGACCATGTCAGCAGCTGCATGTCCAGCCAGAGCCAGTCACTTCATGTCTCTGAGCCTCAGTTCTCCATTTGTAGAATGGGGACATTGAGGGTTGCCAGATGAGATGAAGTCACAGAGATGAAAGCAATGAGCCTGGCACATACTACCGGCTCCAACATCGCCATCAGGTCGCCTGAAGGATTCCGATGATGATGATGATGATGATGATGGCCTTTTATCCTCCACTGGAGGTAATCTGTCGAAAGTAGGACTCATTGGTTCTCTCTTCATCTTCCCTTAGTGCCTACAGAATCTTTCCTGCATACAACAGGTGCTCACAAAAGAAATGTGAGGGGTGATGTCTCCAGTGGTGTGGGACCAAGGATCCTCTGCATGGCGGAGGGCGGTTAAGAGCTCAAGCACCTTTTCGGGGATTGAGGGAGAGGAGCAGCTAGGAGGTGACCATGGCCTCAGCTGCCAGGGACTGGCCTAGGACCAACGTCCACTGCACAGAGCCCATGAGCCCGTGAGCCTGTCAGCATCAGCCCACACAGGGACAGGGCTGCATCCAGACCAAAGGCTCAGGAAGACCTTGCAGGGCTGAACTCTCAGTACAGGTGTGTCTTTGAGATAATGTTCCCTGGAGCCCACAAAGGCTCCGTAGTCCAAGCCCACATGTCCGTCCAAAAAGAGCAAGGGTTGGGACAAAGGTCAGCCTCTTTCCTGTGTCTCAGGAAAGCACTAAGTCACAAGAAGCCTGGCCACCACCTGGCAGTGAGCCAGACACCCCTGTGGGGCTGCCCTCTGGCTTGTACGTGGACAGCCCCATGGTATCTTGAGAGACTGATACACAGAGTGGGAGGGAGGGGAGACAGGTTCAAGATGTTCACTGGAATATTCCGTTGCTGCTGCCAGTGGGGTTGCTGAGTATCTTAGTCCATGTTTTGTTGTTTATAACAGAAATACTGAAACTGGGTGATTTATAAAGAAAAGGAATTTATTTCTTACAGTTATGGAGGCTGAGAAGCCCAAGGTCAAGGGCCCACACCTGGTGAGGGCCTTCTTGCTGGTGGGGACTCTCTGCAGAGCCCTAAGGAAGCATAGGACATCACATAGCAAGGCAGCTGAGTGTGCCAATGTGCTAGCTCAGGTGTCTCTTCCTCTTCTCAGAAAGCCACCAGCCCCACTCCCATGAGAACCCGTTAACCCACCAATGGATCAATCCATTCATGAGGGCAGACCCAGTCACCTTGCCAAGTCTCCGTCTCTCAATACCGCCATATTGGGGATTCAGTTTCCAATGGAGTTTTGGAGGGGACAAATATTCAAACCACACTGCTGAGATCACTTCAATTTTCCAGACAGAGGCTCATGTTCCTCAGTCAAAACAGACATGTAGTTCTTGTGAATTTCAGGACAGAGATTTGTCGAGTGTTTCCGGCTTTTCCCAAACAAAACGAATGTTCTCAGACCTGTTTGAAAGAAAGAGTCCTGAAGACCAGGGCCGCGAGGGGGATGCCAGGCCCCAGCAGACCAGCAAGGCTACCCTTGGGTGATTCGCTGCATGTCGGAGCCCGAGGAAAGGGGCACCCTTGAAAACTAGTGTTGTGAAGGTGATCTCAGTGAGTGAACAAGGTGCTCTTGTCTCCATGATGATCATAGGGGGACCTGGACATGCAGCCTGGACATGGGCAGCTGCCTGATGTCAGAAACAGACCAACACGGGCCCTCTCAGCGTCTGTGCCTCGAGGCATCACGGAAAGCCCCTTGTCCATCAGCTTCCCACTTGCAGAGGAACTCCAGGACCTCAGCCGGCCTGCCCTTTTCCCAGAGCTTTCTCTCCTTCCCTGCAAATAGGTGGTCCCTTCCCCAGAGTATGGCCCACCCTCTACTGGTGTACCGAGTCCTGGCCCTGTCCATTCAAGGGCATCACTCGCTGGTCCTGCCTCCTGTCTTCTGCATTATCAATTTTTTATTTCTAGCAGAGCATTCTCATTAGTGAACCCTGTTTTCATCACTCCCAGGTTAAAACCAAACCTCTCTGCCTTCCCCTTGCACTGAGATGGAGTAAACTGGATTTAGCCTCCCTCCTGGAGCAGCCAACACAACCAGCCAACATATGAGAACAGCAGGACATCAGACAAGGAAGGACGGTGGTTTCTAGATGAGGGGAAATGGGCAGGTGAGCCCTTTAATGATCCCAGCTCCCTGCCCCGAGGGCATTTGGAGACTACAGAGCAGAGGGCTGGGGGAGAGGCCACCCTGGCAGAATAGAGTGGACTCCCTAGGTAGAGGAACAGAGTTGAAAGTCCAGGGAGACCAAGGTGACTAGAGTTTTGGGGACAGAGGACGAAAAACAGGAGAGCTGGCAAGGGAGAACCCTGGCCATCTGCACAGGGTCCATATGAGTATTCAGCGCATGTATGGAAAGAAACTGCCTGGAGCCAGGGAAAAGCCACCCTACTCAAATAGAGGACTGTGGCTGGGACTCCCATGGGGCTCCCCCCAGCCTGACTACACACTTCTGGTTCACTGGACATCGTGCAGAGTACTCAGTGGATAGCCTGAACTTAGCCCTAGAAAGAGCACCGCTACAAATCTACAGAACAAATACTAAAAGCAAGGCCCAACAAGATCAAATGGATTCTCAGTAACTTCATTGCATCTCAGGACAAGAAAAAAGCTCAAGATTATTTATAAAAATGCAAAAATGCCTAGCATGTGACATGATAAAATTCACAATATCCAGCATCCAATAAAAATGACCAGGCACACAGAGAAGCAGGAAGACAGGCCCCACAATGAGAAGTGGATCTGGCCCCAGTGGCATATGCAGGGCAGAGGCTGTGTCTAGATGGGAAAGAAGAGACAGCAGAGAGGAGGTCAGCAAGGGCAGAGCTCCAGATAACAGCTTGGGGACAAGGGGGAGGGGGACAGGGCAGAGGCATATGTCCTTAAACACACAAAGAACCAGGAAAAAACTCAACTCCACTTCCCCCTGCAACAACCTTTCTTTTTCAGCAAGAGGACATGAAAAGGTTTTTAGACTTGCTTTAATTTCTCTCCTCCTTTCTCTCTAGTCTTCCTCTTTATTGTGAAACACAATATACATCCAGGAAAATGTTTAAAATGTAAATGTTCATCTTAACAAGTTATTGTAAAGCAAACACCTATGTAGCCACCACTAGGATCCATCCAGATCACACCTCCTCCCTCCCGAGGTCCCTGGATGGCCCTCCGCCACCTGGCATTCCTAGTCAGCACTCCCTTTGGCTGCTTCCCGGTTTCCACGTAGGCAAGCAGCCTTATATGATAAGGGCATATCTGCAGGTCTGTGCAAGATGTAGAAATGGAATCATGCAGTGTAGGCATGGTTTGAGATCTGGCTTCTTTCTCTCAATATTATGCTTTCAAGATTTAACCATGTTGTTGCATGCATCTGTAATCCTTTTTTTTTATTTTTTGCAGTGTAGAATCCATTGTATGAATATACATTTATTAGTCTGCTCTACTGTTGGTGGACATTTCTGTTATTTCCATTTGAGGGATGTCCTAGTCACTTTTTGCTGCTATATTAAAAAAAAAAAATACTACAGACTGGGTGGCCTAAACAACAAACACTTATTTTTCACAGGTCTGGAGGCTGGAAGTCCAAGGTCAGGGTACCAGCAGAGCCGAGGTCTTGGTGCAGGCACTCTTCCAGGTTGCAGACTGCCACCTTCTCATTGTAGCCTCACATGGCAAAGAGAAAGAGAATGTGGTCCCTTTCGTGTCTCTCCTTGTAAGGGCACCGATCTCACATGAGGGCTGCACCCTCATGTCTTAATTGCCTCCCACAGTCCCCATCTGCAAATACTATTACCTTGGAGGTCAGGGTTTCAACATATGGATTTTGGGGAGAGACATGCATTCAGTTCCTGGCAGGGGGATGATAAACATACCGTTAAGAATACACATATATATGTATTTAGCTGCAAAACACATGCTTACTAGTAGGTATGTACCTTCTAGTGGAATTGGAGGCTCATGGCTGTGCATATGTTCAGCTTTAGTAGATATTGCTACATCATTCTCCAAAGGGATCATACCCCTAGCAGTGTTATGAGTTCAAATACTTACTAGCACTTGGTATTGTCAGGACTTTGGGTGTACAGAACTATCTTCTTGTGATTTAATATCCTTGTCTTATTTCTGATCTTAGCAGGAAAGCATCTAGTCTTTCATGATTATATATGTTAGGATGGGTGTTTCATAAATTCCTTTATCAGGCTGAGAAAGTTCCCTTCTTTTCCTAGTTTGGGGAGTGTTTTTCTTATGAAAAGGTGTTGGATTTTGTCAAATTATTTTTGAGATGTTCATGTGATTTTTGTTTTACAATCTACTGATATGATGTATTACATTAATGAATTGTCAAATATTAAACCATTCTTGCATTCCTGATATAAATATCGCTTGGTCATGCTATATAATTCTTTTTATATCTTGCTGGATTTGGTTTGCTATTATTTTGTTTAGAATTTTTATATCCATATCATAAGTCATACTGGTCTGTAGTTTTCTTTTCTTGTGATGTCAGGTATTCGTATAAGGATAATACTGGGCTCATAAAGAATTGGAAAGTGGGTGAGGTGTGGTGGCTCATGCCTGTAATCCTAGCACTCCGGGAGGCCAAGGCGGGTGGATT